>WTSP01020786.1:2368-83254 GCA_025331215.1 Actenoides lindsayi | reverse complement strand
GGGCAATCCAAACTATAACCCGTTGTGTGAAGGATCACAAGCTGGAGATCGACTGAAGGACAGTAGGTGGCGTATGTAACAAGAAGGACACCACAGTTCTGGGCATGGAAAGCTATCGCGATGGAAAGCTACCGTGATAGAATGCTTGCAGTCTGACTGCCTGCAAGGAACCAATCAAGAAAGGACAGTTGTAACCAATTGTGATCTGTTTCAGGGGGGCATGGCTAGTTTCCTGAGCTATATAAACCGAGCATTTAGCGCAATAAAGGGTCGTCACTGTTTACTTGATCACATTGGTTGTTTGTGGCATCCGTTATTCCTCCGCAGGAACTAAGCTTCTGAATGCAGTGCAGCATTTTTCCTTTGCCTTGTTATCTGGGAAACAAGTTATCCAACAGCTCAATCATTTAAAATAAACTGTAATCCTTTGCTTAGAAAAGAACCAGGAACTTAATAGATCCAGCTCTACAGAAGGGTCTGGGAACTTGCGACATTTTCCTGATGACCACCTGATGTATTTTGCTGTACATAAGTAACTTTGTCACATATTAGTAAAATAATAGAGTAAATGTCCAGCTTCAGGTTTAATAAAGTACTCTGATATTAGTTGCCTTTATTCTCAATCTTCAGTGAGAAAGAAAGTTAAAAAAAAAAAAAAAAAAGTTAAAAAAAGTTTGCATAGCATAGCACAGATTTGATTGTGAATAGTTGTTACTTCCATCAGAAAGCCTGGGACTAATGCCATGTATTAGGAATTCAAATATCATGCAGTTTCTAAGAAGCTAGAAACAAAGCACATGAGCAAGCCTAACAGAGTTTAGCTGCTATTAAAAAGGATGCTTTCAGCAGTCAATAGCTTCAGTTCTTTCAGCAGTTTGCACAGCTTCTAAAAATTCAACGAGTTAACAAGTATGGAAATTTACATCTTCTCCAACAATAAGGCAATGTTTTCTTCATCTGTTTGCTCCATGGCGATGTAAATGAAAATTATCTTTTTAATTACTCCCTTTATCTCATTTCTTTATAAATGTTATTAAGTGTGTCTTAAAGATTTATTTTCAATGACATCTAAAACTATTTCCCTATATAGTAGATCTGAAATACTAGGCAAAGGTGTGCACACACATTTACTATAATTACTAAATGCTTATTCTACATTGTTTTCTGAAGTGAAGAGGTCCAAAAGATCTATAATCTATTAAATATTTACTTACAAAAATATTCAGTAAACAATTCCTAAATTCTCCCATGAGTTACAATGTAGCAGCTTGTTTTCTATTTCATTCTAATCTACAATGAAGTATATTCCTGACTGAAACTGGCTACCGTTTCTTTTTTTGGAATGACAAGAACTTAACTAAGTCCACAAATTAAACCCCTGGACTTTCAGGAGCATGTAAAACTGAATGGATTTCCTAGCTACGTACTGTAGGCATAAATAGATTTTTAATCATATACTAGAAGGATCTCAAAAACTAAGAGAATCTAGTGAAATTGTTTGAAAGACTTGTAAAGGAAGTGTTAGCCTTGGTCTTCCATACAGAATGACTTGTCTTCAGGTAAGTAAAGTTTCCTAGTGCTACAGACACCTTGAGTGTATCATTTAAATGTGAGATGATTTTCTGATGATATAGAGTAAATATAATAGTTCCTGTGCTATTTCCACTGCAAAGAAGTGTACATGTAGCACATGGATAGTTCTACACTAAATCCAGTAGTCATCAAGTTACTATATTGAGTTTCTGGGAAAGCCGATGAGTAGGAAATGTATTTTCCTTTTATTGAAGAGAACACAAAGACATAAGGCATCTCAATGTTCCAATTTTTCTGTTGTGCATCCCTCAGTGTAGTAAAATATCTTCCATGCTCTTGTTGAACGTATGCTTGAAATGATTTTTTTAATAGGCACAGCACAAATAATTGAAAATCTTAACAGAGAGAAAGACAGTTGTTAGCTGAAACATTGCTTTAATATACTACCTCAGTTAGCTAAAGCCCTATAGGTTCACAAAAATATATCAAGAATTTTGAATTATTCAGATCCCTGGGTAGAGTTAACTGCTTCCAGAGTCCTGCACTTAGTGAAATATTCACTATCGTAAACTATCTGTGTATAATAGAAGTTGCTCATATTCAACAGAGATATAATCCCTTGAATATTATGCTCGTACTTTGTATTTCTCTATTTCCAATAGTATTAACAGCTATCTAACACCCAAAAGAAAATAGTTGTCTTTATAATTCTGATGATATACAGAGCAATGGATCAAAAGTGAATAAACTATGGGGTTTTTCGTGGTTTGTTTTTGTTTGTTTGTTTTTCAGACTAGATTTCTTTATTCAAATAAATAGAATAAAAAGACAAGATTTTGAAATAAATGCTGTGGATTGAACCATGGTGATTGAAATACTGATTTCTTTACTATACTGTCTGCAAACTGATGATTTAGAGTAACCTGGAGTAAACTTTTGTCAGAAATGTGAGATTTATTTTTTTTTTTTTTCTCCTAGCATCAAGTGTTTATCTGCAAAGACATGATCAGAATAACTTGGTAAAAGTCCATCTGTTTCTAGAAAATTAAAAAAAAAAAACAAAACAAGAAAAAAAGTGACCTGGACAAAGTGAGGAAAGAGTAGAACAGGATGACAAGCAAAAGGAAGACAAGAGAGACCTCAAAATCAACAATGCAGGGCAGAGTCTTATCCAAAGACTATATACATACAAAGAAGTGACTACAGGACATTACAGGGGAAGATCTTGCACCTTTTCTGTGAAGTCAGCGTGACCGGGTGTCTCTCTAAAGTGCCTGTACACAGCATGGGGAACGAAAAGAAGGAATTAGAGTTCTACATGCAGTGAAAGCCTATTATATCAAAGGGATCATGGAGATGTGGTAGGGTGGCTAATACTAATTAGTGATGCATTGGGTGGACACAGTTTCTTTAGGAAGGACAGAGCAGGAAAGCAAGGAGAGGTAGCTGCCATTTTGGGACAAAGCCCCGTGAGTGCATGAAACTTCCTAGGAACAGGTAATGGACAAACTGAGAGGTTGTGGGTAAGGATTAGAGGCCAGACTAATGTGGATGCCGTCACTGTGGTTGTCTTCCAACTAATGAAAAAAGCATCGTGTTTGCAGAGTCTGGTCCTTATATTAGACTTTAATCATTCTGATATCTACTGGAAGGGAAGCACTGCAGAGCAGAATCAATCAAGGAGGCTTCTGGAAGGGCATTGATGACAAGTCCTTGACAGAGGCAACTGAAGCAGCAGAAAGGGGATGCTTTCCTGGACCTGATACAAATAGGGAGAGACTTGTCAGGAGCATGAAGGTCAAGGACAGGTTTGGCTGTAGTGATCACAAGATCATGGAGTTCAGAATCCTGAGAGAAGGAGACTGGTTAAAAAGCAAGATCACAACACTGACTTCAGGATAGCAGACTTTGATCTATTCAGTGATCTGCTTCAAAGACTCTCATGCAATATGGTTCTGGTGAGGTCAATTTTCAAAGAATTATCTCCTCCAATCTCAAGAACAGACAGTCCTGATAAGCAGGAAATCAAATAAAAGCAGATAGAGGTCTGAATGGATAAACAAGGAGTTCCAGAATAAACTCACAAATAGAGGAACCCTACAAGAGGTGGAAGCAGATTCCGTCCAAGAGGAATTTAGAGATACCTTCAGTGCAATGTGGGGATAAGGTTCAGAAAGCCAAAGCCCATCTTGGGTTGAAATTTGTGAGAGATGGTTTTCTACAAGTTTATCACAAGCAAAAGTAAGATAGGGAAAATGTGCTACCAAATGGGACGGGGGACTTAGTGACAAAGGGAACAGAAAGGACAGAAGTACTCAGTGACTTCTTTGCCTTGGCCTTTACTAAGAAGATGGGTTTCAGGAACCCTAGGCCTCTGTGACCAGTGGGAAAGTCTAGAGACTGAAGACTTTCCTGTGGTGGAGAAGGCTCAGATTAGGTAACATATATGCAAATTGAATGTACATAAATCCACAACATCTGATGAGATGCACCCATGAATATAAAGGGAGCTGGCTGAGGTAATCTGGTACAACAGATGGTTGTGCTGCCATTCAGAGGGACTTGCAAAGGTTGGAAAATCAGGCTGAGAGGAATCTCTTCAAGTTCCACAAGGGGAAATACAAAGTCTTGTGCCTGAGGAAGAATTCCACGAGGCACCAGTACAGGCTGGAGTTTGACTGTCTGGAAAACAGCTCAGCAGAGATAGACCCTGAGGTCCTGGTAGACAACAAGATGAGCCAGTAATACACCTTTGCAGCAAAGGGTAATAGACTGCATTTGGAAGAGAATTGTCAGTAGGTTGAGGGAAGTGATCTTTTCCCTGCTGCACTGGTGAGACACAATTAGAGAGCTGGGTCTAATTCTGGGCTCTGAAGTGTCTCACCACTCTCATAATACATAATTTGTTCCTACCAAGAAGGTATATTTTCTTTCTAGAAAAAGTAATGTCTTACTACAATATTTTTTTCATGTAAGACAGAGAAAAATTGTTTGTACAGTCAATCCTTTTATTTATTTTGCTCTACCAGTTTGATCCTCAATCCATTGCTAAGAGCTTCAGGAGCAGAGCCACGTGACCAGGAGTAACCCTGTTAACTTCTGTTAGTACTTATAGTTATTGAGGTTCACCTTTTTCATTATTTTATGCAACACTGCATAATTAATATTAATTATAAGAAAAACTATTCATTTTTAATAGCAAAATTGCTTAGAGAGAGAGAGGATTATAAAAGTCCACTTCTTTCTACTTACTCAACTATTTGTCAAAGTCCAATGCAAGTTAGGTGCTTCAATGGCAATAAAAATTAGATTTAATAGCAATTTCATATGCATTATTCTTTTAGTAATAGAGACCTCAATAAACATACAACATAAACAAAATACTCTTGTAGAAATAATCAAAGCAAAATGTAAAATGATCTTCATATCCCTTGACAAGTAAATCTTTGAGCTGTAAGCCACATGAAATCTTTTTATTGCAACATGTTTCCAGTGTTCTCATATGGCTATCAGTATAACAGCAGAATAAGAAATCTTGGGAATCCTTTTGCAAATATTTATGAGTGATCATTTGAGTTTTGTCTGTGGATAAATTCACTTGACTTTCTGTTTATCTTTCCACAAAGATGTGTCCTGGCTAAAAGAAAGGTAATGTCACCTTAATTATGTTCTTTCCTTGCCAGCATAAATTATTTATGCTTTAACATTTTTATATTTAGCCTTCTCAAGCTTTCATTTTTGTCCTCCAGTTTCTGAGCTTTGTGTAGCTATTAGAGGAAGCATGGTGTTAAGGTGTATAACCTAGTAATATTTACTGTTTTTTCTTTCCCCTGTCATATGTTTGAAACATAGATCACTGACTCTGAGCAGCTACGTTAGCCAGCCCAAGATGATGTAAAAGGAAAACTGTTCTTAGTTGTTTAAAATGGATTAAGATTTTATGCATATCAAGAAGGTCTTTCCAGCTGTTGCATCTACTTTACCATAACTGTACATCTCTGGAAACTGTCAAAAGGCAATATGTAGCTTGTCGTAGCTAGATCATTAAAACAGAAATTCCCGTCATGGGACTGAGTGTCTTAGCAGTACCAAAAGCCATAATGTACCTCTTGCCATCAACTGTAGGAACTGGGAACAGCCAGTACTTCAGTGAATGACAAGACTGGATTTCAAACTGATGACTCAGTATCTGAAAAAAAATAATATCTTCTACTGTGCCCTTTTCCTTGAGTCAATATTAACAACATCAGCCTCCCACTTAACTGTAATTCCCTGCATCAGGAGTCAGAAAGTTACAGAATTCAAATGCTTCTGGAACTGTGGAAAACATGAAACACCATCATCATCAGATGTAACTTACTTTCTGGACTCATACTACTGATATTACAGAGTCATCAGTTGCTGAAATTTGTTTCCATCCAGTGTACAGTAGCTACCGTAAAAGAGTTGATAGCTATGCCCCCTCTTCTGGTAGTTCAACACCAGAAATTTAAACTTGGCTCCTTTGCTTCATTCTGAGATAAATGGTACCACTCCAGAGGAGAAATGGACTATATACACCACAGACAGACACAGAAATAAATACTGCACCGCACAGAATAAAACCCACATCTGCTGTTGTTTGAAAGCTAACCTTCTGATGATGAGCTTCTCCCCTGTTTTCCCTGCTTACCCTCTGAACTGGATTCAACACTGTCAGCGATAAGGAACAGCCATCTTCAGAATGAAAGTCACCCTGTCTTAAGTGCCTCTTTAGGATAACTAGACATAATGCCTCAGGATTATATAATCACTGCCATGTAGGTGACCAGCTCAGACACTTGATTTGCTCAAGTCCTCACTTAGGGCAGATGAATTCCACCCATGCCCACCTTACTGTGAAAGGACATCTTCTCCAGACTTCTCAGTGGAAATTTTTTTAGCACACAGCACCAATAAATTTTGTCAATAATGTCCCTTTATGTGGTTTGCAAACTCAGGACAAGGTATGGAACATTCAGCTGAATGTCTAGTTGTAGTCAAAGGGAATAGGGACACAGCTAATGTGTATGTTTTCAAGATGTAATTTAATAAAGAATTTTATGAAATAAGTACAGTGGTTACATTTCTTAAAAATATTATTTTTTCTTATAAATAAAGTGAGTGTACCTTTGAATTAGATATTGACTACAAACCTAGAAATGCCCAATGTTTCTTCCATTGTCTGTATGCTTTCAAATAGAATTCTCTACATCCTCAACAGAGCTTCACATTGTACATTTCTCTTTTTCCTGAAGTAGAAACTATTCTAATTTATTGTATCTTAATCTATCCACCTTAATATTGATGAGTTTGCATGTAAAAGAACTAAAAAAAATAGTGTTTTATGGCAAGTAAATAAGGGACTTATTTTATTTACATTTTATATAAAACCTTGATCCTACAGATTGAATAATGATTGTAACTGCGGTTGGGTTTTGTGCATTAGTTCTGGGGGGGGGTTGTTCATTATTGAATATAGAGAAAAAATACTTTTGTAGTAAATCTTATGAACTGCTGAAATACAAATTAATAAACAACACAATTAGATAGAAAAGCTAAAACAAAAAACTCTATGTGTATATGTATACATGGTTTTAAGCTCAAAGGAGGGCGGAAGACATTACTGTCAGCTATGTCTCCGTTTTGAAGGAGTCAATATTTTGGTTGTCATTGTTTCTCATGGCAGTGAAACAGCAGTTTTCCTACACTGACTTCAATTGTAATGTCATGCAAAATTGCTCACTGCAAGTCCATGCCAAGGAAATAATCTTTGTTATGACTACATGATGTTATTTATGATTTTTCATGAAAGCATCCTTTTGAAATATACACTTGATTTGAAAAATGAGTACAACAAATACAGCATGGCCTCACAGTTAAAATGAAAAGCATAAAAATATGCATACACACATTGTTACTGTAATAATTCCTACTAAACTATCAACCAGCTTTACACCTAATAACAATGCCTGAATATTTCTTGAAGACTGCATGATTTAATTTATGAAAAATGTCTCAAGACACAGAAACAATCCAACTTCTTTGGTTAATCACTTTCCTAGATGTGTCCTTGATCAAACATCACAGCAAATCCTTTATAGAGATGCATCAAATTAACAGGTATACAAGTCATCTGTGGAGGCTCTCCTGCCCTGAGGCAATGCATTTTGAGACCATAAATTAAAGAAAGGGCAGTAAACTCAGTGTGCTATGCACAATAATGAGTACATTTTTATCTCTCTTTAAATAAATATGTTTTAAACATATCACATAGTATCATTTCCCAGCTTCTCAGCTTCAAGAACTTTCTTATATCTCCTCCTTCCTAACTCTTTTCTTAAACACTATAGCTGACAAACTTCTCCACTGTATTGATCCTGCCGTGTATCTGTAGGACATCTATAAGAAAACCATCATTTATGATTTCTCCTTCAATAGGAAACTGGGATCATTTGTCGTTACTCTGTTTGATCTTTAAACATAATAATTTTAAATTTTAATGTGCATTTTTCTACTTTTTTTTTTTTTTTAACATTCTTTTTCATTGAGCCTTTTGGAGCTTGTCAAAGAATACACAGTGGCAGTGTATTCTTAGGTATTGGTTTCATCTAGAAAAATGAGAGACATTGCAGGGAATTCTGTTGAACATTAGTTCTGCATCTAAAATTAATATCTTACTCTAGTTTCCGCTCCACTGTCAGTTACCTCTCAAAGCACTCCTGCCCCTAAGAGATTTTTGTGGGTTTTGTTTTTAATTTTAAATCTCACAAGCTATCTGAAATTAGACTGTAATACATTTTCATAATTTTCTCAGTCTTTCGTAACTCTTCAGTATTTCAGTAACTTTTTTTCCTTTCTGAGCCAAGGTCTTCTAAAAATCTCATTCCATTTAGTCATATTCAGTTCTAACATTGACTGGACTGTCTCAGTAGCAAGTGTGGTTGACACTTCCTTTTCCCAAGACAGCTGAAAGAAAATATGTTAGGTGTTATCAGAAATTAGTCCTTGGTATAAAACATAAAAACCAGTCTGTGTGTAGAAGGTCTCACAAATAATTGGTATAGATACTGGGGTGTATTTGCTCTTCCTTTTATTTTTTTTTTATTTTTTTTTTCCAGAAATAACATGAATCTAGCATGATGTATGGACAGAGAGACTTCTACAAGGGTTGAGATGAAAGGAAGCCTAGCCAGTGACCATCTGAACTGGTCACTTAATTCCGTCCTAGTAAGAATAAAATAATTCAAATGGGAATAAACTATACAGTGATTTTGAATTGTCAGTCATCTGTGTTCTCATACCCGTCCCCCGTACCCCCCCCCCAAAAAAAAAAAACTAAACAAAAACAAACCCCAAACCAGACAAACAAGCAAACAAATCCCAAACAAACCACCAAAAAAACACCACCATCCCTGACTTTTCTTACCTTTGTTGTTACTGAAGGAGGTACAAGGGACAAAACATTAGAGTAACGCAATATCCTGTGCGTTTAATGTCTTCTTAATAATTCTACTTTCACTTCAAAGAAAGAACCAAGACCTGGGTGACTAGGACCAACTGCAGGTGGAAAAATTATATAGGCTGAAATATCCTTGGAAAAAGCATGACAAGTTCTTGAAACGGGTCTCTTATTTTTTGGGCAAAATTTCTGACAGCTTTGTCAAACCATAACATTTATAATAATATATAATGTTAGCATGAAGAACATCCACTGAATTTCCTCTTCTGGATATGTTTTCAAAAGTAGTATGTTCATTTACTTTGAAAGTGGTTTTGGCTTGCATAAATGGAGGTACTTCTTAACAGTCTAGCATAAAGTTATTTCAGTAAAAGACTTTAAAACCAAACCAAAATATCTCTCCGCAGTTGTTGCCACAGTCTTTTTCTAATCAACTTCAACCTGGAAAAGTTGATATTAGGTTTTTCTGTTTTCCTTGTGCTTCTTGTTCTTATTCTAAGATGTTAGCTACCCACATATAGGAAGGAGTCAGCCATAACACCTAAGTCTTTGACTGAATCCGTCTTACAGGTATTGAACTAGTAACAGTGCTGTGTTCTTTGATACGACCACCAACAGCCTAATTAGATTTATACAGCTATTTAAGTTTTTTAATAAAAAATATATTTTTTATAGAAATGAAACATTTCATTAATTTTTTTTTCATTAAGATTAGACAATTATGTAGGTAGTTTCTGTTAATATGTTTTATTAATTGACTGTGGGATATTTTACTATTAAAATATTATACAACTGAATTTCATAAATGCAACAGGTTCTGCTCATAAATTTATTCTAGTGAAATTATTTAAGCTTTTTGAACTGTTTGTCAGGAAGAACAAGATGAACAGAATTCGATGGAAGTGCCACTTCAACCCTTCCTCAGTGAAAGCCTTCCGATAGTGAAACTCATAGTTTCAGTTTGGCTTACTGAAGATTTTGAACCTTCTGTTGATCTTTGGTCAAGTTCTGATTTATGTGCTCAGATGTCTACTTCAACTCTGGTTCAAATAAAACTTAGCACTCCTCAAATTTCTTTCTTGTGGTGTGAATTATCATTACAAAAATGTTCATATCTGACAAAGTTTTTTCTGTGTGAATGTCCCCTTTCCCCTTCCTCTTCCATTCCCCTTTACCTTCCCCTTCCCCTTTCCTTTCCTTTAAAAGATGCTTTTACTTCAATCTGGAATAACACAGCCACAGAGCTTTAAGACACCTGACTCTGAAAGCAACTGTCCAGAAGTCCTCAGCTGTCAAGAAAACAAATGGATTTTCATTTTGGAAATCTTGACAGCAGTTTATGAGGAAAACTAATAAACTTCCCCAGGCCTTCTCCAAGAATGTCTTTTGTCTCCAGATTGTGCCAACTCCAAAACAGTGACTAGCAATTTTCTGAACAGTACTAGTCAGGACATCCTGAACTGTAACAGACTGTTGTAGCAATTTAATAGTATAGACAACAAAGTGTCTGTGTTTAGGAACACTCGTTGATGCTGTTTATTTAATAGTATACATATGGCTTTTGAGTTCAGTGCAATGCTATCACAGGAACCCCTGGCCCTTGTCTGAAAGGTATACAAGCATTTTAGTGTGCCTCATCCTGAACAGCTAAAACACATTCTGTATGAGTTTAATTAATGACCACTTTAAGAATACAGAAACCAAATAGAATTTGGTACACAACCTACACTTCAGAAAATCAGGATAAATCATGCTATGATTTCTGCGTGGATATGAAAGGTATAGGAAGCTGTTCTGAAGTACTTGAAAGAAATAGAAAAACAAAAATATTGTTTAATATGCTTTTTTCTTTCTTTTGAGGAATGGTGTTGTTATTTACACTGTCAGTAGTTTCTGAGTCATTTCACTCCTCTTTTATTAATAAAGAACTCCATTCACCTTTATCTGTATGGTAAGCTTGTCAAACACTTCACCAATTTGTTTTTTTATTTCTCCTTTGTAGGCTTTAATTAATATCTACATTGATATTAATACTCTGCTTGAGTGTCAATTTTCTCCAAAATGCAATTGAGCAATTTGTTTAGAGCACATATAAAGCAATTTTGACCAATCTAGTAGAGCATACATAAAAAGCTATTGCATTGAAGGTCTAGATTGCCTTGTGTACAGTTGTTTTAAATTGTTTCTTCTGAAAATGAATCTGGGAGGCAAGAATAGCTCTCTAAAAAGAATCTTAAATCCAAGACTACATTCAGATTCTTGTTTTCTATCTTTGTAATGCATATTCTGTTCAATAATAGTAAAGATATAGACAGTGGCAATTACTACCCCCCCTCACATTCTGATTCTTAACACAAGTTGGAAAATGAGTAATTCCAACATTTTTTCATGACAATGGATGAAATTAGTGAACTAGTCTTAGGCTCATTATTATTCATGATAATTTCAACCCCAACTTACTCAGAGTTCCTAACCAATTCCTGCAAACTTTCAGGAAAGCTCCCCCCACTAGTCAATTCTGCAGATTGTTTTGACATATCTAATTAGGACATTCCTGGAAATAGTTTAGCTTCTAACATTCTTTATATACCAATCTAAAGTTATTATAAAATATGAAGAAATTTTACTGTAGAATCAACTTTTAATCTTCTAACAAAAATATCATTTGGATTAACTTATAAAAATACTCTGTCTTCCATTTGTCAAAGGTGAAATGCAGAGTAGCTGAGAAGGAAAGGTGTGAACAGTTGTGTGTACATAGCATTTACCCTGAGATAGTGCCTGGGTGGAACACGTCATTTAGCTTAAACATCTTGAAGAATCAAGCAATTAATCTTCTTAGTTTGAACACTAAGAACAATCTATGGATTCTGTAATCCAGATGTAGACTTGGTTTTCTCTCTTTTGTCACTGTAGCTTTGCCTTCACAAGAAACCCACAAACCAAACCAAGCCAACAACAACAACAACAGCAACAAAAGCAATACAGAACAAATACACCCAAATAAAAAAGAAATTAAACTACCTATACTACCATGTTCAACAGTATAATGAAGAATTCTGGATTTAAGCTTGATGTCAGTAATGTCTGAAGTTATTCCATTATGGGAGTAAGATTCACAGTTATGGACTTCTTCCTGAGACGATGCCTCCTACACTTCTGAGTCACACTGTTGTACTTGACATTTGCATTTTTTTCTCTAAGAATAATTTTATGGCAGATATAAGAGATAAGCAGAACTATTTCTGATTATTAGAACGAGTTTGAGTAAATAAGAGTGAAAAACAAGAATCTGCAAAACCTGGAAATTTAAAGTTATATGACTAATTCACAAACAATTTTTTTTTAATTTATTTTTTTTTTTTGTGGATGTATTCTAAGTTTCAGACACACAGAATGTTAGAAACTAGCTACTTTCTTATCACAGAGTTAATAGCACATCAGATATTATATTTGGAATTCGAGCAGTAAAATTATTTTCCTGATCATGTGATTATCTTTCTGATTACTGACCAACGACTGAATCTTCAAAGGAGTAGGAGGACCTCTAAGAACAAGAATAAAAATACATTCTAACTAGGAATGAGAATTCATGCAATAATAATAATGGATAATTCCATTCTGGCATAATTTCTTCAGACTTCTGGTGCTTGTGGATAGTTCATGAATACACTAGTCATTGCTTAGTTATTCAGAAATAGTCACAAATTGTAGAGAATAAATCAAGTTCATTAGTGTCTAGAAATGTCTCGTATGACAAATTCTCATAAAGATTTACTCTGGACTGTGGTTTAACATGTTTCATGGTGGGCAGACCAACAATCACTGAAGCAATATGCTCATAATTTACTGTACTTTGCATCTCAAAGTACCTCTTATGTCTTTCAATCAAAGAGAAAAAAAAAAAAGTTGCTTAAAAGTTAAGTCTGTGCCCCTTAACAGAAAGCACTTGTCATTTCTTTTTGTAGTATCCACCATGTGCTGCTCGTGCAGTTTGGAGAAAAAATGCAGACCTCAAATGTTGCTGTTTGTAGGTGTTAAAGACTCATAACTGGTTTTGGTGGTGATAGTGGAGGATGGAGTCTGTAGAAGAGTCTTGCTTTTGTGGGTCATCAGAACCCAAGGTGACTCATTCTTTGTAGTGTTCACTACAGGAATATAGTTATAAAACCACCTATCTCACCCTCTTGTGCTGAAGAACCTTTGAACTGTTTCTTGCAATTTGGCCACCTGGTGCAACAGATCGTCAACCTGCACACACCTTTTGCAGGTATTTACCTTTACACCAGGAGAAGATCCTAGGCACTTGCAGCAACCTACCACCTGTACTGAAGTCTACTCCTTTAACAGGTCCATCTGGGTGGTGATGTCAGATTTCTGAGGGGCTTTCTCTGTAGGAGCACTGATTTTAGCTTTTAGGTGAGTGCTCACCATTCTGGTAGAGATTTAGAGGACTTCCCTGAGCTGTGGTCCTATGATCAGTGTGCAGAGCCCTCCCTGACTGCTTTCCTGTCCAAACTGTCACAGACACTCCACTTCTCCAGACAGTGTTCTGTACATGAGTCACAATGTAGGTCTGAAAAAAGACAAACAAACTGTCTAAGCACCTGTATAATCTGCATGTTCTCAAAGACTGTTCAGGGTATATAAATTTCAGTAGTCTTTTTGTCCTTTTAAAGTGGATACCACTGCATTCATTGAGAAGTCAGGAGCCTCAGTAAGTCTTTGGATGCGACATACTGCTCAGTACGGATCTCTGCTCTTGGCAGGCCCTTTGCAAGATACGGAAACTAAGTAGGGTAATGTTTCGGCTCCCTCACAAATCCAGACTAATATGCTGTTACGTTATGCATCCTACATTGACTGAATCAGGCTTCTTTAAAAAAAATAGTGATCTAATTTTTTAAATACACACACATTCTTAAAATATTACATTTTATATAATGGTTTCTTACACCTTTCACTATTCATTGACTCAGTTCAACTGCTTTATTGTGATTTCACAGAACATAATCTAACAACGATGCTTGTTGAAAATATTAAACATTCAAACTCTGCATTCACTGCTTAGGTCTTTGTTGAGAAATTTAATAGTAATTAACCACTTCAACATGACAATAGTTTGGAAGTGACTGACCTTGACACTTGTTCTTCTATGTGTAGCCTAACAGTGAAAGGCTTAGCAGAACAATTGTGGGTATGCATAACGTTAGATACATTCTCAAGTTGCTTCAAAGTGAGAGAGAAAAATACGATTCATCCTATGAGTTCTGTCCCGAAGGAGAGAGGTTATATAAGCGCACAAATGTTTGCTTCAAAATCATTGGCCTTACAGGCCAATAGTAGTGTGTTTGTTACAGAGTGCTGAGACACACAGAAGCCTGTAGGCTATAACCATGCAGTGCTCCAGTGTACTCTAGATCTATACCCAAATTCACTCTCAGTTAGAGGTTTTCCTGGAATCAATTGTACCTATTCAAGACAGTCAGCAATTTAGTGCTAACCAACAGTGACTATAACAGCCAGTTCCTGGGATAAGGTCAGTATTTTCCTGCCAAGATAAATTGTGAATTTTGCCTACTAACCCAAGGAAAGTGCTAAGGCCATTTGCATTATAATATATTGTAATAAACATGGTGCTGCAAAAACAGATGGTGCTATCCTTATAAGTCTCTTAATTCTTATAAAATAAACTGTCTTAGAAGGTATACTGCTGAGGTGTCTTCCCCTGAGCAAGGCAGTGTGGGAACAGAGCTGTATGAATAACAGCTAGGAAGCAGGAACAAAGCCAGAAATGTGTGCACAACTGACTCATTTCCATGATGAAAAATCTAATAACTTCGTGTCTCTTAAAAAAAGTCCCTGTTCTACCACCCATCTGTTTCACTTGTGTGCATTTAACAATGAGGGAATTGTCCTATTTCATCTTACAACTGCTGTCGGGGTGATATGCCGACTCTTGCAACCCATCATGTTATTCAGTAGGGGTAGAACACCAGTGGTTTTAGCCTACTTCAAGGGAAGCCCACTAGTGAACAGAGCCTAACTACTTGCCCCAAAGACTGCTGGAAGCACTGGGACTTTTTGGGTCCAGGTGTCCAGGTTGCAAATGGCAGTCAGCTGCAACTGTACAGCAAATCTGATGAATCAGCCTTATTACACAGGCACAGGGAATTCTGCCTAGCACAGGCTTGGGCTCATTGTTCGAAGACACATAAAGCACCTTACCTGCTTCCCAGGGAAAGTCATTTCTGCAGACAGAATTATTTGCTGATTTCATACTGTAAGTGTATAACTCTGTAATATCATATTGACCTTCCTAGTAACAGGCCATAAGCTCTGTACTGAGTTTTCATGGCCTCAGGGATGACATTTGGTTAGATCTCTTCTGCCTGAACTTGTGACCTGCCTGCAACTTTGTTTCACTTGGTTTATCTGTAATACCATTTTTTTCTCATAGACCAGGTATCTATAGCTAATTTATTTTACTTTTGTTGTCTTTGCGTGGTAAAAACATCATTTAGTTATTAGATATTTTATGTAGATGACAGATTTATGGCTTTAACATAATGATGTAGAGCAGAGGAATAAAAGCTTGGTATGATACTATCCTTGAATGGTGGGAACTCAGGATGCATCATAGCATCGATACGCGAATAGAACCATAAAGAATGGGTCACAGGTTGGCATTGGAGAGTACAAAAAAGTCAGTAATGGACATTCATAGAAACCATGTCCTGGAGCAAAACTGATTTTGGCAGTAAAAAGAAAAAAAATATTTTTTTTTTTTTTTTTTTTTTTTTTTTTTTCCTTCTTCTTTTCTTTTTTTTTTTTTTTAATATGACAATCAATAAAGACCATCATATATAGTAATTTCTGATAGAACTGTAAATCATTGAAGAAAAAGTGTAAAAGTGTGTTAACAAACATATAAAAAGGACCACTTTGACCCCAGAACAAGGACCACATGCCTCACAGCTAAGGACTACAGTTGCTGATGACTCACCATAACATCCCCTCCATCACTACCATTACGAAACCACCAAGGAACACAAAGAAGGTGAGCATGACACCAGGAAAAGGAGTAGAAATAAGAAGTGTGTAAACAACAATTTTAACTGAATTACTATTCAGTTTTTGGTTTTCTGTAATAATCAGATCTAGACTAATAATATTTTTTTAAATTAGATTGATAATATTCAATGATATCAACAATAAATTCCCTGTTTTATTTGTAAGATGTGTTTCATTTTTTCCCTTTCACAAGATTTTGTGAAAGAGGACATAAGAAAACAGACTGTTAAGATTGGCTAGCATCTACCTCAGAAGGCTCAAAGTGTATTCAATAAAATCTAGTGGATTAAACAATAATAACGTTATTAACCTTTAAGAGATGTGGTATTACTGCTTGAATAATAGAAAGACAGATACAACTGTGTTAGTAATTACCATAGTATATTTCCCATAAAATAAAATTTAATAAAACATGGGCCCCAACCCTACTCTCAGTGTTTTGTAATAATTAAGTTGCCACCACTCTTACTGCTTTTAATGATATTTTATGAACTTTAATAATATCTATCTAGAAATTGAATATTTTCTTCTCTCAAGGAATAAAAGTAAAATCACTTGTTTTTCTCTTTTAAGATTTATAGCGTACTTAATGAAGGTCAGAATCCAAGAGATTTGCTAAAAATAAATTGCCTAAATTAAAAAAAATATATATATACATGTACTATAAATGGAGTCTTGCACACTTTAAAATATTCCTATTCTACATAATGAAGTACATGTACAGAATATGGAAACCTTGTGCTGAAACAAATATTACATGTGCCCATAAATTAATGTGTCCCCTTAGGAAAATGAAATTTCACAATGTAATTACCCCATTTCTTCACCGAAGACATGAAGGAATTTATGGAACTAATTACTCTGATAATGGAGAGGGATATTTTTTTTTCTCTTTCATTGCAATCCCACCAAGAAGCATGATATAGGAAGATGTAATTCATTGAACTCGACTGGTTCTGCTGTTGTGTATTTATTAGAAGAAATTGAGGCATTTTAATAATTTTGTGTTAACCTTAAACATAAACTTCCCATAGAGCAATTAATATAACCTTCCACTATAATACTGGAGATGTTGGAATGACATTCTCCTACTGCTTCAAGTTTCTTCTGCTACTTCTCCATGCAAAAATACTATTAAATCAAAAAAAAACCCAAACCAAACATGCTTAAATAACTATTTTTCCAAGTCTTTTATTCCACAACTGTTTGTAACACAATCCACAAAGTGCCATATTTAATCATATTCTTCAGCATAAGAAGGCTTTCATTGAAGGTTTTTATGGTTATCCTTAGGAATACCCTTAAAGGCAGAAGCATTTATATGTAAAAAATGAAATATGGATTTTTTCATAATAGTAATTAGTGAACATCTTTCCTCTCATGATTCTCAAAAGTCATTGTAAATTGGAACTACATTAATTGTCTAGAGGCAATATTCTCTCAATAATTTAGAGTACATATCAGATGGCTAACAAGACAAGAGAGACAATTGTAAATGTAAGGAATGCCTTGCCCAAGAAATCTTGTAAACTAAAGTAAACAAAACAAACAAAAGAATAATAAAAGATTAAAGAAATGCATTAAATGAAAGTTTAGAAGTGCTATCACTTTCCCAAAATGTTTCCAAGCCCATATTGGTGTCGGGGCAGGTGTCTTTCTGTTGTGAGTGTGTGATTTTTGTTTTGTTTTGTTTTTAATAAATGCAATTGACAAATCACAACAAGAATAAAAAGTTAATAAAGTACCCCACATCAACTGAAACTTGACCAGGACTGTTTTTCTCAGAAGTACAATCCCCTTTCTATCAATAACGAAGTAGTTGGCACTTGTTTTACATGTATATATGTAAATACAGTGTGTTTCCTCATTGCTATACTAAGTAACTGTGTCCAAAGGTGAACATGGGGTCTAAGAAGTGTTTCACAACTCTTTAATCCCTTATATAGACCTACAAGAGGACAACATTCTATCATTGTAAGAAAACTCATTTAAGGAAAAAAGAATTTTCTCTCTGAACAGTAATGCCAAGTTTACGCTCATCACCCATGTCCTATTATATAACTCTCAGCACTGCTATTAACAAATAAACAGAAATAAAATTTCTACCTCATTGAATGTAATTTGTCAAAGTTAACAATAAGAAAAAAACAACCAACAAAAACATTCACTCATTTGTGACACCATGAAGCACTTACCATACTTCTCTTCACTCTAACTACATTGACAGCCCATGAAAAATAAAAATACAGGAAGCTTTACAATGATTTCTGCTTGTGGGATAAAGGCCACACAAATGTTATTTCAGATGCAGAGCTAATTAAATTAATAGAACACATCTGAAGACAAACTAGTAAAGACAGATTCAGACAATTATTGCAATATTTTTAAAAGGTCAATCTTATATTGATACTCTTCCTTCATCTAACAGTTTGATTCTGTGAGATGTGAAGGCAAAAGTCCAAATTCACAGGATTTCTCATTTTCAATAGATGGTTCTGTGTGTTGTCAGTATGTATGTGCAGATAGGAACAATTCTGATTTACTTCTATAAATACACAGATTTTCACAGACTTTATATGTTGGGGGTTTTTAACCACTTTAGGACTCGGTGACTCAGGTGAAACCCCAAGGACTTTCACAGATATTTGGCTTCATTAAAAGTTGCATGTTTTCATCTTGAAGTCTAGTTTGTTCAGTCTACCTTTTGTGCTTCAGTATATCCAGTTCACATCAGCTGTAGTTACAGGTGCAATAACCCTTTTAATGCATATTTCTGTGTAAGAAGCGTCCAGTGAAAATACATTTCAGTAGGACAAATATATGTCAAGTGACTTCATGATTTTATTTGGCCACAGTTCATAAAGATTCTCAGTGAAGAATGGACTGATTTGTATAAATATAAGCTGCTAAAGAGGCAACTAGCATAACATGCAATGAAGACCTTTAAAATGTTGGAAAGTCATACCAGTTTCTTTCTTAAAGGCTGTCCTGAAGCTGAGTGAAAGCACATGGAAGTGTATCTCAGAATTACAGAATGGTAGGAGTTAGAAGGAACCTCTGAGATCATTCAGCCCGACACTCTTACTGAAGCAGGTTCACCTATAGTAGGTTGCACAAAATTATGCCCAGGTGGGTTTTGAATATCTCCATATCTCTGGCAATGTTCCTATATACCTCCCAAGTGGCCAGTACCTCTTCCCATTTACTGTAAACTTCCTTCTTCCATTTGAGTTTACTCAGAAGCTCCTTGTTCATCCACACAGGTTTCTTTTTTTCATCTGCTTGATTTCTTACTCATAGGGATGCACTGGTCTTGAGCTCGGAGGAAGTGATGCTTGGATATTAATCAACTCTCTTCAGTCTCCCTACTTTCTAAAGTAATAACTCATGGGATTCCTCCAAGTAGGTCTTTGAAGAAGTCCAATTTAGCTCTTCTGAAGTCCAGGAATGTATATGTACACTACTGATCCAATTGAATGCCCAGCCACATCCCAAGTACTTACTTAGGTGTGTGCCAGCTAAAATGAAGTTGCATTCATGTTTCTGGGATATTCCCTAGTTTCCAAAGAAAGAAAATCTAGTTATTGACAAAGCAAAAGTCATAGTGTCTCTGAATAGCATCAGAACTGCATGATTATTAAGTGAGGATCCTGCCAAATTTCAGAAGAAAACATAAAAATAATGCTGCAGAACACAGCAGAAAATGGCTATGGACAGGACTTTTCATTAATTATATATATATTTGAAACATAAATAATCCATGCATCTTCTTCCTTTTACTTTGGCATCAGACCTTTTTTTTTCTTTTTCTCTAAATGCTAATGTTTTGTCACTTGTTTTTTGTTTGTTTGTTTTTGTTTGTTTGATTGGTTGTGGGGTTTTTTGAGTTTTGTTTTGGTTTGTTTTTTCCTTTACTAGATGACCTTCTCTTCATTTTAGTTTTTGCCTGTATGTTTGTCACAGTTTAGGGTCAGGGCAGCCCCTTATACCAATAACAGACACTCTATGTTAACCCCCCCTTCCTCCACAGAGGGGAAGAGAAAGGGAATAAGGGAGAGAGTCTTAGTGATTAGAAAGGGAAACTAGAACAGCTTTAATGAAAATGAAGATAATCAAAATGGAATATATACAAATATATACAAAACCACTATTGAATCCAACCCCCTTGATGGCAATTATGTCACTGTCACCACTGATGCTGTGGAGCAGGCACTTGGAGAGTCCCAGGCTGGGCCCAGTGGCAGACGGCAACTGTGTTCAGAGCTGGATTCTGGTAACAGCTTCAGGAACACACAGATCAGGATTAAAGGCAGAATGGACAGAGTCCTCCTTGGATGTTGGCCAAAGAAGAAAACAAAAGACAACCCAAATCGAGCTGAGCAAAGCCAGGGAGTATCTTCCTGATCCCTCAGCTTTATATCGAATATGGCATCTATAGGATGGAATACCTCATTGGTCAGTTTAGGGTCACCTGTCCTGTCCACTCCTCCCTGCAGGTGTGGCCTTTTGCTTTCTGCATCTCCCAGTGTGGTAAACAAGATCCAGCAGTGGCTTTGGTCTGCACACCAATCCTTGGTAGTAACTCTAAACATGGGGTGTTATCACTGCTAGAAGCAGACACTGCCTGTGAGAACAGACTGCTAACTTCAGACAGTGCAGTCAGTTAGAAGAACTGAGCTGAAAAGTAAAATCACTGAACAGAACAAGTTCTGCTCTCACTCAAACCAGGACAGGTGTAAATGAATCTTTATGGGTCTTCTCTGAGCTCTACAGAGAGTAATAACAATTCCCAGGGTTAGGTTCATTTATGTAGAGCATGATTTTGTCATCTGATGCCTCAAAGTAAAGGAGAAAAGCAGCTAAATTAGCAGGAAGACCAAACCCAGCTAGCCTGCTCTGTGCCACCAAAAACTGACATTGTAACAGCTGCTAGAAAAACATTCTTCCATCTTCAGCTATGCTGAAGACATTACAGTTCCTTCTGCAAACACAGTAACTTGCTTTTTTTTGATTTCCCACTTGGCTACTGTAGCAGATGCAAGACCTTTGAGAAAGTACTGCTCAGCCAGGTTAAGAAATTCCCTTGCTAGATAGCTAACTCACAAGAATTCCTAACTTCAGGACTCCCTCCAGACCAAAATATTGTTTCCATAGCAGTGTGAGTACCAAGTTCATTAATTTCATATAATATCTGTATCACTGTGATGGCCACTGTGGAGTCACTGAACAATGACAGGCAAATGACATATTGTGTTTTGAATTCGTGATAAATGCCACCAGACTGAGGGCTCAGAAAAGAGGGTCTCCACACTGGGGGGCTACCAATGGCCTCTCACAGGACTACTGCTCTTCTCTCATCTTCCGCATCTTTTCTGTTCAGAATGGGCAATCTTTGACTTGCTTTATGTGTCTGCCCTGCAGTTGTCAATCTTAACTGGGATTGCTAAATAATAATTGTACATTAAAACTTACAATTGAGTAATAGAGTCACGATTCTTTAAAAACATGCACATAGCTGCCTGCAAGCACAGAAGATCTGGTAGAACCAGTTGCAGGTATAAAAGCTCTTGGGTGGTAAGTGATGCAAGAATAGGTCCTGTAGCTCTTTCATTAGTCCTTTCCTGTGCTTCCAACAATCTTTACGGGTTGCATTTTTACACTTTCACAGAGTCTCAACTTAAGGAAACCCAGTCTTTTACTCATGTGATAAATAAATTCTTATTTTCTGTGAAAGCACAAAAGAAAAATGCACGTTTGTATATTATAAAAATGCCTTGAAAATCTGCTTTGTAAATTAGAGAGGTTAAATTTTGCAGTATTCAGTCCCAGTTGCAGAATAACAAAAGATGATAGCTGAACAAAAATACTATTGTTTCACTGGGAAGCAATTAGGCTGGCGATGGCAGGTCTCAAGTGAGAATGTAGTTCCTCAGTGAGCTATAATTACCTGCTATTTGCTAAAATTACCATTAGAATAAGAACACTGTCATGACTGAAAACCCTAATTACCTCGGATTTGGAGGTTTGTGGAAACTGTTGTGCTTTTAAAGGGCTAACAATGCTATTAATACAGGTTTTAAATTGGAACTAGATTGAAGCATCCCACAAGTTTTGTATGATGTTGTACAGTCATTGCTTAAGGTGCTGAGGTGTTAAACTTCTTATAAAGTCTTGATCATAATGGAATAATTTTTCTGGCTGAATTTGGCCCACATTGCATTGTTTTCTTTCTCTTCCAAGGGCCATATGCTTTCACACCAAGAACAAATTTATCCCTTTACATAGGACAGATCGTGAATAAAAATGAAGTGTTGGAGAAAGAAAAAGAAATGTGTCTATGATTATACCATGTTTATGTCCATTGTGGACAGATGAAAGCAATAACACAAGGCTGTTATTTTAGTAATTATAAAACCAGAGGTTGTAATGATTTAAAAACTAACTTCATAAGAAATAAAAGGCCAATGTGCTCTGGAGATGGAAGGATTGAAAACTGAGATTAACATTCAGTTTCTTGAAATTGCCTGAAAGGAGGCATTTAATTTCGTGAAATTCAAGGACCCAAAACTGTGGTTGACCTACACTCATATCCCTGGTACATCCAGCTTGTAATTTAAATTCAATTCTCTGTGTAACTGTGGATGAAGGAAATAGTTGTGTTATTTACACACTTGGAGATGGAGAATGACCCATAGGCTTCAAGGAAATTAAATGGTCATGAATATAAAATAAATATCATGTCCATAAACTGTAAGATTATAATGTAATGTTAACACAGGCTGTTAGGCAGGCACAATAAAAAAAAAATACATCTGAAGAGGTGAATGGCATGTTTCAAAAAGTACTAAAAACTTTTAGCAGCTGTTTACCAGGTTTAGTAGAATGAAATAAGTCAACTATGTAAGAGAAGAAACATCTTTCCTCTTAAGTGACTTCTAAAAAGAATTATTTTTTTTTTTGACTTGGGAAGCTGTATAAAGTGATAAAAATGTAGCTTTTTGAGATGAGCTTCTGTTACCCAGCCAGCAACTAAGCCCCACACTGCCACTTACTCACTGTCCCTCAGTGGGATGGTGTAGAATATCGGAACAATAAAAGTAAGAAAAACCTGTGAGTTGAGATAAAGAGAGTTTAACAGTTTTTTAAAGCAAAAAGCCATGCATGCAAACAAAGCAAAAAAATTATTTCTTAACTTACCAACCATGACAGAAAGTTAATATGGCAATCGTTGTCATGAGAGTTGTCCTGAGGATGTCTAAAGGTTGCTTGAAATTTAACAAGGCTGAGCAGAGAGGAGACATTGAAAGTAGGATGAGTGGGAAATGAGGGAGATGAGATAAATGCTGCAGAAATACTGCTGCTGCTGCAGAAATGATGATTATGTTGTGGATGGATTTGTGAAGGCTGATGGTACAGAGAAAGGGAGGAGGAGGAGGCTGACGCCATCTGAACAAACACAGTCCAACTCTTCTCTCTTGCACTGGGATCTCAGCAGACTTGTACCCCTGTAATTCAATTAGAAATGAACCTGTTCTTTTTCAAGTGTGTGTGAGGGGTTTTGGTAGTCACTGCAACAATTTTATGAGGGTCATATTGAAGTCCCCACTAATAGAGATTTCTAAAAAAAAAATGTTGGGTTTTTTTTTTTTTTTTTTTTTTTTTTTTTTTAAATGAAGCATGAGTTCATTGAGAAGGTCTTGGGCTTGGTGTGTAGATGAGTAGACAAGATGCCATGGTTTGTGCCATGGTAAAGACCAGATTGGATTATCACAGACTTTCTTTCTGGCCTTGCATTTCCACTGGTGAATGTGAGAAACCTGTAGCTCTGGAATCTTAATTTCTACATTTGTATATTCACAGAGTGAGCAAATAAGTGAAACCTATTTGTAATAAATGAAAATGTAAACTGAAGTGTTGAAAAAATAAATCATGAGAAGTCAAAATAAATTTATTCTATCTTTTTTACTTTTGCCTCCCTTCACAGTCATACTCAGGGAATGACATAAGGGCTACTATAAATCCCATCTTCTGATAAAGTTCATTAACACTGTCATCTCCACTACCAGACAGTACTCTAAAAATGTACAACATTAGCTTCAGGGAAATACGTAATCTCTTGTCTCCTGTGGATTTACACTTGTGTAACATTGAAAACACAGTCTGATCCATATTCAGTTTTAAAATCACTGGACATAGTAAGTGGAAGATCAAAACTCTGCCTTAATAATCTAAACCACTCAGCTCATTAACTTCACCTTCTAATTATAGTAATTAATTGTTCATTAATAACATATTATGGCTATATTAACTTTTTATTGTGTTGCATAGTACTCATATAATTAAAATTGATAGCCTTATTAATGATTTTATTAATTAAAATTTAATTATATATTTGTTTTTTAATCATTTGTCAGTGCAGATAGAAATAACATTTCTTTAGGCTCTGAGTTCAGAAGGATTGAACTTCTTTCTGGACTCCAATAACCAAAAGAATCCATTTTTCTATCACAGGAAGAAATATCTTTTTTATGATGTTTAGTTGAGATTAGACTGGGGAAATATTTTTAGGGAATGATCGGACAGGACAGTAGGGTATTGATGTCTACGAAAATGGGCCTTTTGTGAGTAGCGCTGAGGGAACACAGTTTAGTTTGAATATCTTCTACTTCAAATGTTCACAGAAAAGGATTTTGAAAATTGAAAACTGAATAGTTTTTATTCTATTCTAGCAGAAGACACAGAGGAAAACTAAAACAAGTACTGAGCAGAAGACTCATATTTCAGTTCTGTACAAAATAAAGCCTTGCTAAATAGGAAGGATTGGTAGTAAGTCTAATGCTTTTTAAGATGGTGTGGACCTGGAAAGAAAATTTACCAATTGAATTATGTGCAAATGGGTGTGGTCATTCATACAGCACAACAGATATCTAAAAGAATGAACAGGAGTGTTGATCTACTTGAGGGCAGGAAGGCTCTACAAAGGGATCTGGGGCTGGATTGATGGGCCAAAGTCAACAGTATGAGGTTCAACAAGGTCGAGTGATGGGTCCAGATCTTGGGTCACAACAACCCCAGGCAATGCTACAGGCTTCGGGAAGAGTGTCTGGAGAGCTGTCTGCCAGAAAAGGACTTAGAGGTGTTAGTTGACAGCCAACTGAATATGAGCGAGCAGTGTGCCCAGGTGGTCAAGAGGGTCTACAACACCCTGGTCTGTATCAGAAACAGTGGGGCCAGCAAGACTAAGGAAGTGATTGTCCCTCTGTACTCAACACTGGTGAGGCCACACCTCAAATACTGGGTTCAGTTTTGGGCCCCTCATTGCAACAAAGCCATTGAGGTGCTGGAGTGTGTCTAAAAAAGGGCAACAAAGCTGGTGAAGGGTCTAGATATCAAGTCCTATGAAGAGCGGCTGAGGGAACTGCATTTTTTTAGCCTGTGGGCTGAGGGGAGACCTTATCACTTTCTACAGCTACCTGAAAAGAGGTTGTAATGAGGTAAGAGTTGGTCTGTTCTCTCATGCAAGCCATAGGACAAGAGGAAATGACCTCAAGTTGCACGAGAGGAGGTTTAGGGTGGATATTAGGAAAAAATCTCTTCAGAGAAAGGGTTGTAAAGTCCTGGAAAAGGATGCTCAGGAAAGTGGTGGAGTCACCACCCTTGGATATATTTACAAGATGTATAGATGAGGTGCTTGGTGACATGGTTTCATGGTGGACTTGTCAGTGCTGGGTTAACAGTTGGACTTGAAAATATTAAAGGTCTTTTCATATTGGAAAGCAGAAAAAAAAA
Organism: Actenoides lindsayi; assembly: GCA_025331215.1. Taxonomy (NCBI): domain Eukaryota; kingdom Metazoa; phylum Chordata; class Aves; order Coraciiformes; family Alcedinidae; genus Actenoides; species Actenoides lindsayi. The sequence continues at coordinate 57,378 of WTSP01020786.1, read as the reverse complement.
AAAAAGACCATTACTTCGTAATGGATGTAGTAGGTTTTTTGACATGACTATTTTTGCACTCAGCCTGAGCTGACACCTGCCAGCTTCTGCCAGCTTGGCCCTATAGACCCACTGAGGTCTGTAGGAAGGACAGATGAATGCAGCATAACTCTGAAAGATGTTTTATGTGGTAACAAAATAGACCTCCAAAACCCAAAGAAACTTCTTATGTACTGTCTCAGTTGTCACTGGATACCTTTGCTTCACTGAATGCTGACACTGGTGGTCACTATCAAGGCAGACTATCAAAACCATGTTTCAGGGAGGCTCGCAAAAGTCTGGCAGGGATGTGACCAACTGTCCCCAAGGTAACAGCCATCCTGAGAAAAGCTAATGTCTATGTTTCTCTATCTGTCAGTAAAACAGATTCCTACCTGAATGTTTAGCTGGATGGTCAAGAAAACTTCAAAGAAACCAACTCACACATGGGTCAGAGTAGGATAAGGAGCAGAAAAGTGTATGACAGTCCAAACATGGGCTGCAAATGCAGACAAAAAGTATATATTAGGGGAACTTGGCACGTGTTAGACAGCATGTCTCCAAAAGGTCCTGTTAAAGCTGTGAGAGCTGGAAAGGTTTGCAATGATAAAAATTTGACTACCCAGACAGCATCAGCTCCAAAGCCCCACCCGGCAGCCATGATATTGAACTAGACCTCTTGGCTTCAGCTGAGCTGGGCTGGGGAGTTTTTCATAAAGACATATACTCTGAATTTTAAGGGCATCATAGGAGGAGCCATGATCAGAAAAAAGCTTTAATTTTAGACAAAAATGTTATTTCAATGAAGCCATGAATGTACCCTTATATTTTTACTTTTCTGTGAGCTAATAACTTCCATATACCAAATACTGGCATAAAGATGTAATTAAATGGAGTCATGAGGAAAAAGAATGAGGGATTTCCTGAATTAAGCAGAAACAGGCCAAAGGAATGACAAATGTGTATTTTTAAGAATTTTTCACTATGTTGTACTGAGCACTGTCTACAAGTAATGTCAAGTGAGGTATTTTCCTGGCAAGTAATATGCTGGACTGCAATGATAATTGCTTCTACCTCTTGATGATGAAACATCTTGGCTTTCTTTGAAAAGAAATATAGTTTTCTGCTGTGTAGAGAGAGACACAGGTTCCTGAACTTCAGTGTCTGAGGCAGAAACCTTGGAATATTCGAAACTCATCTGGAAGGCTCAGTCACTCCTGATTGTGTCCATTTCCCACTTCTGCCTGGGGGAGAGTGGCAGATGGAAGAGACCAGGGAACAAACTGCCGGAAAATATCTTACCAGTGCCAGTGATGTAGAAAGGAAAGATGGGGGAAATGACTGATCACTGTAGTTGAAAAGGGCCAAGTAGAATTCCTACAAGGTGGCATAACTGTGGCATTACACAACTGACATTTAATCTTCCAGTCTCAGGAGGACTGTATTCCTGTGGCTTATGCTTGACATTCTGTTGTTTGATGTGGTGGAGTGTTGCGAGGTGGTACTTGGGCAATACCAGTCTCTGGGGAAAAAAAAAAAAAAAAAAGATAACAACGAATACCCTTATTAGCTTAAAAAATAAGATATAAATTCCATTGTCACTCATTTTAGGAAAAAATGCATGAAGTAGTCACACTTGACTGGTACAACTAACAGTGCTAACCATAGCAACACAAATGTAAATCAGCCTTTCAGACATCATTAAAATTTTCAGAGTAAGTTTCCATTCAATGACTGTGTACATTATGTGTGGTGCAGCAACATGGTGAGGGTTTATTAACCAGTGCTTAACTAATGCTAAATAACAATGACATTCACAGGACTACATCATGAATTTATTATGATATGGGCTATTACAGAGAATACAAAATGAAACTGTAATGAAGGGACATATAAACCTTTATTCTAATTTTTTTATATGCACAAGTATTTTTCTGCGATATCAGCTTCTGCATGGCAGGGCAATGTGTTGGCTGGCTGAAACTCTGCTTAAAGAACCTTCGAAAAACAGATGACAAGCAATTGTCCTCCAAGCAGGGATCTGCAGCGCACACATTTAGACTTGATTTTCAGAAACAAGCTGAGGAATTTTCTTAGTTTCTGCTCAGAAAAGACAGATGAAAGCAGAAGAGCCCAGGCAGCATGATGCATTTATATAATACCCTGGAAATTAAAGGCAATAAAAATGTTTCTATAAATACATTAACAACAAAAGGAGGACTAGGGAGAATCGCCATCCTTTATTGGATGCAGGGGGAAATGTAGTGACAAAGAATGAGGAAAAGGCTGAGGTGTTTAATGGCTTCTTTGTATCAGTCTTTAGTGGTAGAACTGGTTGTTCCATAGACACCCAGACCCCTGACCTGGAAGACAGGGATAGGGGGGCAGAATGACATCTTCAAAATCCCAGAGGAAATAGTCAGTGACCTGCTACACAACTTATAATGTATACAAGTCCATGGGGCTGGATGGGTTACAACCAAGAGTAATGAAGGAGTTGTCAGATGTGTTCACCAAGCTTCTCTCCACCAAGCTTCTTTCCACCATTTACCAGCAGTCCTGACTATCTGAGGAAATCCCAGTGGACTGGAAGGTAGCAAATGTGATGCCCATCTACAAGAAACGTTGAAAGGAGGATCTAGGGAACTACAGATCTGTCAGTCTGACCTCAGTGCCAGGGAAGGTCATGGAGCAGATCATCCTGAGTGCAATTACACACAATATACAGGACAACCAGATGATCAGGTCCAGTCAGCATGGGTTTATGGAAGACACGTCATGCTTGATGAACATGATCTCCTATGACAAGGTGACCCGCCTAGTGGATGAGGGAAAGACTGTGGATGTTGTCTACCTGGACTTCTGCAAAGACTTCAACACTGTTTTCTTAGACACAGCATCCTCCTGGAGAAACTGGCTGCTCATGGTTTGGATGGGTGCACGCTCTGCTGGATAAAACACTGGCTGGATGGCTGGGACTAAAGAGTGGTGGTGAATGGAGTAAAATCCAGCTGGCAGCCGGTCACAAGTGGTGATCCTCAGGGCGCAGTATTGGGACCACTTCCATTTAACATCTTTTTCAATGATCTTGACGAGGAGATAGAGAGAACCCTCAGTAATTTGACAGAGGACACCAAGCTGGGTGGGTGTGTTGATCTGCTTGAGGGTTGGGAGGCTCTACAGAGGGACTTGGGCAGACTGCATCGATGGGCCAAGGTCAATTGTATGAGCTTCAACAAGATTAAGTGTCAGGTCCTGCACTTGGGACACAACAACCCCAGACAACTCTACAGGCTTGGGGAAGCGTGGTTGGAAAGCTGTCCAGCAGAAAGGGAGCTGGGGGTGCTGACTGAGAAGCAGCTGAAGTATTCTGTTCAGTTTTGGGCACCTCAATACAAGAAAGACATTGATGTTCTGGAGTGGGTCCAGAGAAGAGCAACTGAGCTGGTAAAGGGCCTGGAGAACAAGTCCTATGAGGAGTGGCTGAGGGAACTGGGGCTATTTAGTCTGAATAAAAGGAGGCTGAGGGGAGACCTTATCCCTCTCTACAATTACATGAAAGGTAGGCGCTGGTCTCTTCTCACAAGTAACTAGTGACAGCACAAGAGGGAATAGCCTCAAGCTGCACCAGGGGAGGTTTAAACTGGACATAAGGAAAAATTTTTATTGAAAGGGTTTTCAGGCGTTGGAACAGGCTGCCCAGGGAGGTGGTTGAGTCACCATCCCTGGATGTCTTTAAAAGCTGTGTAGATGTGGTGCTTGGGGCTTAGTGGTGGAGTTGGTGGAGTAGGGTTAATGATTGGATTCAATGATCTTAAAGGTCTTTTCCAATCTAAAGGATTCTATGATTCTGTAAAATGCAGTATTTCTATGATTGCACCATATAGGGAATTTTGGTTGCTTCCATTTTACAAAATAAAAACCTCACGCCAGCTAAATGTATAGTGTGATCTGTGTCTCACAGAACTCATCATGCACCCTTTCTTTCTATACAAGGAACTTTAGAAGAATTATATAGATGTGAAAAATGAGATCTAAGGGTCCAGCTTTGGGATTTCAATGTTTGGAAGAAGGTGTCCAGCTCTAGTTAGATTATTAGGCAAGTAGGTCCCTTGCCTGGGACCTTCTCACAGGCTGGGAGACATGGCAGGTATAAGCTCAGTGTAAACTGAGGGTGCCTGCTTATTGTTGTGGCTTACCTTGGCATCACACAGGAAAGTAACCATGGGTGAGAAGGGTAAGAGAAGCAGTTATACTAGCTTATCGGAAATTTCACAGCTTTGCTCCAATCAAAATCCAGAGAGGTGGGAAGGTGATGTAGAAGAAAAACCCTGCGTTTCACATTGCTTTGAAGTCAGATCCCGGTTTTTGTTTCATGGGCAGCTTCTCACCGACCTTAAGTGAGAGCTGACTTTAAGCTGGCCGTTCTTGGTGCACTCACTACTATGGGAAGGAGATGAAGACATGCAACACAGATGGTAGCTGTCCTGATTTGAGTTAGAACAGAACAATTCTGTTCAGTGATTTTATTTTTCATCTGTCTTTTCTAACTGCACTGTCTGAAGTTAACATATTTTCGTAGACAGCATCTGCTTCTATCAGTGATAACACCCAATACTTAGTACCAAGGATTGGTATGCAGACCAAGGTCACTGCTAAATCTTGTGTACCACACTGGAGGGTGCAGAAAGTAAAATGCTGCACCTCTTTGGAGGAGCAGCCAGGACAGGCGACCCTAAACTGACTAATGAAGGATTCTATTCCATATGTCATATTCAATATAAAGCTGAGGGATCATGAAGGTTAAGCTCTTCTTCCTCTCTTCTTCATTATCTGGCATCCAAGCAGGACTCTGTCCATTCTGCCTTCGATCCTGATCTGTGTGTTCCTGAATTCAGTACCAGCACGCAGCTCCTGAACATGGTTCCCATCTGTGGCAGGGCCCAGTCTGCGACTTTCCCAGTGCCTGCTCCACAGCATCAGTAGTGATGGTGATGTAGTTGCCACTGGGGGGGTTGGGTTTGATACTGGTTTCGTATATATTTATATATATTCCATTTTATTATTATTACTTTCATTTTTATTAAGGCTGTTCCAGTTTCCTTTTCTCATCATTAAGTCTCTCTCCCTTATTCCCTTACTCTTCCCCTCTGGGGAGGGAGGGTGGTTCACAGAGAGCATCTGTTATAGGTCTAGTGGACTGCCCTGACCCTAAATTGTGACAGAACAACAGTGTGATCTGAGAATGGAAAGTCATGGCACAAGAGCTTGAGGCATTCCCTTTCCCCCAGCCAAGAATCATCACAGCAAATGAAAGAAATAGGGAAAATATCAGAATCTGGATGCAATGTGCTCCACTCTATTCTGAGGAGTTCCCGAGGTGATGTGGTATTACCTGAGATTTCTTATGTAACCAAAGATTTTCTATTAAAGAGAAGAGTCTCTTAGTATAATGAAGTCCTCACTTGCTTAAAAAACAAACTGCCCAAACCCAAATCCAGACATTAGAGTCACAGTAAGCACAGTGAACTGTCTTTTATTTCATTTGTCTTCCCAGTTAACCAAAAAGACAAAGATAGCAGAAATAGATAAGCTTAAAGACACAATGGGGTTTGCTTTGATTTGCCCAAATTGCAACTCTGTAACAGCAACTGACAGAAAGAGATGAAAGTCCCTCAGAGCAGAAGAAGGAAAATGCTCTTCAGGATAAAGCCACAGTTTGTAAACCAGAGAGGAGAAAAATACCAGTGCAACCAAACTTTAGAACTGCTGTAGGTGATACTTAAAAAGACAAAGGAAATCATTAAAATAAGAAACATATTTGATAACTAAAGAACAGATGTGGTCATTATCTTCAAAGACCATAAAATTATAGGAAAAAAAGAAGAGGGAAGAATTTGAATTCAGAATTAATCTATAAAAGACAACAGGCATGTTATGTGGGATGGATGAAGGAAGGATAGCAGTGAATGGAGGGATGGAAATAAAAACAATATGAATATCTATAAATATTTCTTTCTCAGTTCATCCATCATGGCTGTCAGTGATCACCCAGCTTTGACAGGCAACAGATTAGGCTCTGCTACAGGAAGAAGAAAAGCAAATCTTGTGGTTAAATGCTCTCGCCACTGCTATATCTCCAGCCTCATTCATTTTAACTCAGCAACTGTTAAGTCTTCTAGACAAGGATGAAAATATATTTCTGCGATCCAATTACTATGAATTTTCAGGTGACCAACCCCCTAAGAATACAAACTGGAGCAGACTCTAAAGCTGTCAGGTGATCTTTGAATTAGGTGCTATGAAGCAAATACACAACTGCTTCATTTGCTCTTTGAAGTTTGCTCTCCAAATACAGTCCATGTTGGACGAAAAGCCGCTATATCCAGGCTTGAAGTAACAGAGACACACAGAGCTGTCACCAAGCCATCTTTCATAAGAGAACACAGCAATTTCTTATGTCCGAGTAGCTGAGGAGAAAGGGGTCCTTGAGCCTTTGTTCACTGGACACCAGATGCAGCCTCATTTCCTACAAGAGCTTCACATCGGAACTGTGCACAACAAATGGGAGAGGAGCAGTCGCAGGTGCCTAGAGCTTTGCAGGTGCCCAGACTTCTGAGTTAAGCCTCTGGAAAATGTCAGTTTTGACCAGCATTCTTTGACCAGTATACTTTTCTGTTCTACTCAGTGATGTGCAGGTTATTCTACTGAATAAACCTGACTGAATAGGGAAACTATGTTAAGTTACTTTTCATCAGTACACAGCACAATCACAGAATCTGTTTTTTCCCAGCCCCTTAAAACAAAAGCTATAACATGAATTGGTGGTTGCTTAGGTAAATAATACAATGGCAGGAAGGGAAGGCTTGCAAAGTGCTATGACATTTCCTGACTGCTTTTTAATTCCAAATTAAGCACACGCTTAAGTGTTTCACAGAAGTGGGGTCAATGGCACTGACAATTTGCAACACTGAACCTTGTGGCAGTGATGCATAAAGGTTAAGGCATAAGAAATTTCCCCCCCCCCCCGTAAGGTGTGGAGAGCTGCATGCTATCAGTGCTTTCCTCATGGCAGTCCTTCCTCCATCAGTGCTTCTGCTTGGCAGTAAGGATTGCTGTTATGTAGGATGTGTTGTTTTTTGGATTACTTGCAAAACAGAGGTCATGACCATGTCTGGTCATTAAGAATCCCCAGGCACTCTTTGCTAGCAGAGTGACAACTTCACTACTCTGGCCGAAGTCCAAGAAAGGATATAAATTCTACCTAGTCTACCTTAAATTCCCTTAGTATTTCAGTTAGACACTTTATTCCTTGTTTCTCAGTCTCAGAATGAGATTTAGGATTGCTGTTACAAAATGGCTACACCAAAAATGTCTCCTCTGTGACTCCAACATTTGCAGAGCCTTCTGGGGTAACAGCACTGTATGACTAGAAGGCATCACTGAACTAACTGATTAATTTACTTATTACTGTATATTCATATTCTTCACTCTTCACACTTTCTGGAGGATGTTGAGTAATTTTCCTTGTTCGTTTCCAAGATATTAAGATACACTCAAGAATACGCCACCAAGGAGAGAAGGAGGGAAAAGATCCTCCCCAGCTATAAGCTATTCTGACTGGTACCAATGTAGCATATAATTGAATGCTATTTCCATACATTCCAGCCAAATGTAGCCATCTATAAGAAATAAGAACATCTCTTAAGATTTTAGATTGTTCTTGAATGTAAAAGAATTTATTTATCATAGATAGTTTTCAAACAGGGAGGAATATTATTGCTAAATTATATTTTAATAGCTAGTTTGTTGTTTCTGTTTCTGAAGCCATCATAAAGCATCCATAAAGTGGTATTTCTCTTGCATTTTACATGACTCCAGGGCTTGCTGTTCTCGCCTGTCAGGTCTTTTCAAATCACTTAACGTTTACTGGAACAATTCTACACTGCAAGATTTGCTGCTCATCCAGCGTGGTGTTTGTATCACAGCTGCTACACCATTGCCATCCCAATAAGAGGAAGCATTTCTCACCACTTTATTAGTAGATAGCAGCATGAAAATAATAATTTCCTTTGAAAATAAAATCCACAAACCTTTCATCTGGAAAATATCAAGCAAAGAGTTATCTTGGTTTTATTTGGAAATGTTTATGGTCGTTAAGGTAAATTTACAACCCGCAGTTAATTTAATAAAAATGTGGCATAATCATCCTGGGCTGTGATATTGTTGTTTTTTTTTTTTTTTTTTTTCTTCAAGAGCAGATTAGAATATTCAGACGTACTGAATAATGAAAGAGTTGAGTATTAAGGACATATAATGGAAAGCTTTCACTGTCATGCCTGGCAGGGCATTATCCAACCCATTATAAATAGTGAAGAAAATATATAGAGTTCTTTATTATCATTCAATCATAAAAGTAATTTTGCTTTGTAGACATATTATTTATTTTGCTGTGCATAGTTCACAGACAATTTGCAGACACCAGAATAGACACAAACAAGAGGAAAGGACAATGTTTTGCTCATGTCTTACAAAAAAGAACAGTTTAAGTGCATTCACATTGTCAGGCTTTGAAGTAGAAAGTGGTAATTTATTCATTAGTTTTTTCATTGGTGGCTAACAGGTTTTACAAACCTCATAAACTGACTACTTCTACTCATGGAGAGCAATATTTCACTCCTAGACCTATCTCCCTTAATTCGATGAAGCAGATTAGGATTCTTTTCTTCTTCCCTTTGTGCTAATAGTAGATACATTGCTTTGGTATTTTGAATTACAGAGAAGACATAGTAGCCATATCTTAAACGCTACAGCAATGAATTCTTCAAGTTTTGTTTTACAGCATTTGCAGAATTCCCTTTTATTTACCTGGAGATCTATGCAGGGAAACCATTGAAAATTACTATCCTGGAAGCACTTGAAAGCCATATTCCTCCCTGATACTTTTCACTGCAACTCCCAGAATGTAACTTAATAAGGAAGGCATTCAGTAAAATGTGTGCTAATGTTACAGCTCAGAAGGAATAAAATGAATGCAGGAAATGTCTGCCCAAATTTCCCTTCTCAATCCAGTTATAGTCACCTCACTGTATATTTAATTTGAAGCGTAGATTTAATTAAAAGTTAATACATCATTAAAATGATTTGTAATAAGTATACTCTACTCCATGTGAGCATGATACGCTCATTATGAAGTTCAGACTATAATCGGGATCCTTCACAATGAAGAAAATCGTTACTCATAACAAGTACCTTTCTGGTGATGTTCATTCCATACATAAATGTGATCTAAATGTTTGATCTTTTAAATGATTTCAACACTTTGTGAAATTACTGCTGAATAATTTTTTTTTTGGTTGGTATCTGTTGTTAAGAGGAGTATTCCTTTAAATGGGTTTGACTATGTTTTTTCAAGAGAAGAAAATAAGCCTACAGAATTAATGAAGCTGGCTTTTTAGCCTAGGGTAAAAAGCTGGCTAATGAAGTAATTCATAGTGACAGCCCATGATCTGAATTATATGAATTATTGCTTATTAAAGGGATTAATTGCTTCTCATGCTATAATACAAAATTTATGCACTTGTCCAAAATCTAGGTCTATAATCTGAAACAGAAAGAAGGAAGAAAGGCTGTATTAATTATTTGTAATGTCCACATCTCTGAGTGTACTGAGTGCAATAGAGACTGACTATAGATAATTTTATTAAGAAATGACATGAAGTGAAAACTATAAAATGTGGATAAGAAAGGCAATGGTAAGTTCTACTCAACTCAGAAGGTTTATCAGACTGCATTACTTTGCTAAGGGTTTCCATTATCTTTCAATATGTAATAAAAAGAAAATATATTTCTTTATACATACCATAATTCTACACTAAGAATATACAGTGCATCTGAGCAATAACTAGAAAAACATAACATTCAAAATCACAGAAAAAACTAGATCAAATTAAAATCATACTCAACATAGACATTTTCATTTCCTAAACATATTATTTGCATTGCACATTTGCATTGAGGACTTAATCTGAAACTAAAAGAACATTGTACCTTGACCAGACAGCAGAAAAATGGGCTCAGAATTTCTTATGTGATGAAATGGAAAGAAGGAGTAAGGAAAACAAGATATTTGAGTTTTGATCATTCAGAAATGTTACGTAATAGAATCATAGAATTGTCAGGATTGGAAGGGACCTCAAAGATCATCTAGTTCCAACCACCCTGCCATGAGGGGGGACACCTCCCACTAGATCAGGTTGCTCAAATCCCCATCCAGCTTGGCCTTAAAAACTTCCAAGGATGGGGCTTCCACCACCTCTCTGGGCAACATGTTCTAGTATCTCACCACCCTCATGGTAAAGAACTTCTTCCTAATGTCTAAGCTGAATCTATCCACCTCTAGTTTTGATCCATTCCCTCTAGTCCTACCACTACCTGACATCCTAAAAAGTCCCTCCCCAGCTTTCTTGCAGGCCCCCTTCAGATACTGGAAGGCCACAATAAGGTCTCCTCAGAGCCTTCTCTTTTCCAGACTGAACCTGTTTACCTGACTCTTTATGTATCAAAGATATTTATAATTACATGATCTTACTTGCTATGGTATTTGGGAGCCATATTTAAAGGTATTTGAGGACATGATCCTAAATCAGATCAAATCCATGACTCCCAATTATCAGGAAAATCACAATTACCTAAAATAGCCAAACACTCAGGCAGAAAACTGGGAAATCTCTTCAGACTGAAGAAGCAACCAAACCTAGCTCTGCCACATCTCAGCATGGTGCTCTCACCACTTTGTTTTACACCGAAGATCCCTACAAACCAAGGCCCTCATGCAAAATAAAGTATTTCTTCTTTTGCTAAAGTGAACTTTACAACAGTGTCTGTCTTGTCATCCTGATTGCACATGGGAATCTCTAGATCATTGGGATCCTTCTTTCACTTCCCCAGAGCTGCTGGAACCATCAATACTACTTCAGTAGTTTCTCTCTGTATATTTTGCAATTCCACTGTTACAGCCCATTTAGAGACCACACCAGTAGTGTCAATGATAATTATATTTTTCTAGATAAGCTCCTGAGGCCTTCTTAATGAAAACAACCTTAGGGCTTGTACCACTGCAATCCAGTTTCATAATGAGTCCCCTGGGGATCATAATTTTCTTATTTTCTTTTGCTGCTTCTTCCAATCCCTGACTCTGAAGGCAGTGGTCACAGAGATCCCAGAGAGAGCGGTGGCAATTGCCTTACAGCTTCCTTGGTACACATCTTAGGTCAGAATAGATAGTTCTTTCCTTATTATTTATCTGTGGGGTTTTTGTTTGGTTGGTTTGTTTGGGTTTTGTTTGTTTTTGTTTGATTGCCTGGTTTTCGTTTTGGTTTGTTTTGTTGTTTGTTTGTTTGTTTTTTTAGTTATCAGTATTGCAGACTCACTTTGTTTGGCATCACACAAATTAAAAAATTAGACATTTTAATTTCCAGAGTATTTTCTGCATAACTACAAAAGACATAAAAAATCCAAGCAAGGACAGCAGCATATAAGAGTGATTGTCTACATACATCGTAGCAATGCTACGCTTGTGTTTAAATTGGGAAGATTTTTTACTCTGCATTTTATATTCACTATTTACATTGCATGTCCAAAGAAAGGTGGCAAATGGGAAGAACAGATGTGACTATGTATCAGGACAGGCAAAAGTAAAGTGTTTGAAGGTAAAAATGGTGGGAAGTTGGGAGAGGAACAGAGGTCGTCTTAGTAAAACTGAAGACCAGAAACAACTAACCTACGTAAAAATAATGGCGAAGATAAGAGCTTATCTCTTTGGATAGGTGATTTTTTGTGTAGATACATGAAGTAACTTCTTTTTTTTTTTTTTTTTTTCCAATATACTTCTGTCTTTCTCTTTAGGAAGACTCTATTACCTTCTTGGAAATATTGCTACAGCACATGCTGGGAGCTTCTCTGAGAAACATCCTTTGTGTAGCCCAGGAGCCACAGCCCTTCTCAAGATCAAAGAACATACTGGAGTGTGACTTAAGTTTTGTTTTTCAGATTTAAATATATCAGCAGAGATTTGGAAGTAATTTCTTTCTTCTGAAAATTTTGGAAATATTATTTATAAAGAAACTATTTTTTGATATTGAAGTTATGGAAGAGTTGATTTTGTTTTCTGATGCACTGAAGTGATATCTTTTTCTTCCTTTCTTACTCTTAAAACAATTAGACAACTGCAAAAATAACTAGAACACAGAGCTATACTTGTCTCTATATATGTAAATTATTATATGTATCTGCTATTTGTTTTATATATATCTATTAGATATATATCTAATATAAATATATCTATTATATATATACATATATATGATGTTTCTAGGTTTTCTGTTTAGGTTCTTGTGTCTATTTCCAAGTGTCCTTTTGCATCTGTGGCTAGCTGGGAAAGTCCATGAAAGGGCGCTCTTCAACCCCTCATTTATATTCATCTCTGTCAGCTACTTGCTTCTTTTTCAGAACCTTACTGCTGTTTCAGTTGTGTGAGGAACTATGCAACACACCACTGGAGCCAATGCATTTCCTCAACAGCCAGGAGCTGGCAGCAATAGAGGATTGTGCTAATTGAGGTGCCTCACTGAGGCACAGAGTTTGGCTCTAGGGCTCTGTAGCTTTGCTTTGCTCTATAGCTTGCAGATGAATAAATACGTCTTGGAAGTACCTTGTGAGCATAGTAAAGAAATCAGAGAGTAGGGAGGGGTAAAAAAGTGTCAGATTCGTTGATTGTAATTAATACTAAAATTGACTCTGCACCAAAGATATTTAATTTATATTTCACGTTCTATTTACAATTCATTTTCCTACTTCCCTTGTTGCTGAGTACTAAGCACTAGAAAAAAATACGCTCTTGGGGTTAGGTATATTTTATGTATCTACCTGCCTTTTTAAATCATACCATTTGACATAATAAAAGGCTTCATACAGTTAACAAGTACATTTCAGAGTAATAATACTTTTCTGTTTTATTAGTCAAAAAGAATTAGTTTCAAAACTTAGGCCACTGTGAAAATCCGCAGTTGACTGCAACTACTACTATTTTCATGAAATAGTTTTATTGCTAACACAGAGTTTTCATTGTCTGAGTGGAGGTGACTGCATAAAATACCACTGTGACACAGCCCAGTGCTGTGGACTGTTTGAGTATGAATGAAGTAAGTACAAGTAAACTTAATAAACAGCCTTCTTCTAACAAAGACTTAGATTCCTAGCAAAACTTGTTTTTAGGGCCAAGAGCAACCTTCTTGGCCGTATAAACTGCACCCCAAAAATCTTCACCTGGCAACCAGCCAGATGTGCTGAGAAAGAATATTGGGGCTGGTTCACTGGCAAGAGAAGAGAAGTGTTTTTGTGTAGTGTCTAGTCTCCATGGGGAAACAGCATTGAACTGGGCCTGAAACTTCCACGACAACCAGCTGATGTTGCCACAGCCTTGTACATCCCTATAGGAAGATCTTGGTTGCTCATCAATTCAATGCCAATGCAGCTGCTCTTCTATATACCATACAGGATATTCCTTCAGGTCAGATGTTTTTCAGCCACTTTGAACTTGAATTTAGAAATGCAGGACCTTTTCCTTGAAGAGCAATTGTAAAGAAAAAGAAAGTCAGAACACTCACATGTTCGCATCATTCTGCCTTGGGTACCCAAGAGACCTTTCAAAGTAGTCTTCCAATTATCCTTCAGTTAATGGGTGAAATCCCTCAATCAGCAGAAGTGAGAAGAACTCCTGGCATAAGATATTAATGCCATGTTCCTTCCCAGCAGCTGAAGATCCAACCACCCTTCACATGAGCATCAGGTAGGTGCCAGACACCCAGTTTGCACTTGCCCCTTTTGCACCTGCTAGTGGTTGCACATGGAAAAGTTTACACTTTCTTTTGTGGAAAGCTTCAAGAGGGTTGTGCTGAAAGTTCGATTCACCTTGAAGAGAAGCTAGAAAATGTAATTCCAGCATGGCTTCCTTTAAGAAAAAGACATCAGGCTGAGTTACTTAGTTTAGTAGAACAGTCTGTAACAATGCCATTATTAAAGTTTCATAAAAATGTGTTCCTTTAAACATAGGCTTAGCTCTGGCTTCCAGAGAGCAATTACAGTAACTATAATGTGACTCTTGTGGTAAAAAGTGACATGCACAATGCAGTGAGGCTTTTGAATTTTTAAATCAGTAAGAGCAGCCACTGAGAATATACTTCAAATTTCACCATCAAGGCATACAGAGATGTGTGCTGAAAACAACTTACACACTCATCTTTCACTTGGAGGTTTGAATTTTGTACTGCTTCCTAAGCCTTAGTCCGCTGCTGCAAAGAAGCTGCCTCCAGCTTAAAATATCATTTACAGATTGTCATTTTCCTTAGCTTTCTTTATGTCACTGTGGAAAAAGTTAGCCCATGGTAAAATACAATCCTTCATTAAACATTAATTTAAGATAATTTGCTTTTTAAGAAGTTGATTAAAGAGGGAAAAAAAGAAAAGTCTGTAAATAAACTTTTAAGTGAATTTTCTTTACCCCATACATTTTCTGTGTTCTGCTAAAATGAGTGATAAATTCATATGACAAAGTGACTAAAAATATTAAAGAGTGAAGATGAAAAGACAAGCAAATTTCTCTTCTGTGGTGTCATACAAAAAAAAAGACTGAAATTTTTGTTCATTCTATTAAGAAACATAAAGAATTACTCTTGCCAGCAATTCAACAACACAAATGAAATTTCAGGTATGAGGTAAATGAAAACTGAAAAAAGCTGTGTGAACTAAGGCCAAGGACCAAATGAACACATGGAAAAAATACATATTCAACAAAATTATACAGACAGTAAAAGAAGTAATATTTGTCACATACTTTCATTATTATAAACTATTCATTCAGCAGTATTTTTTCAAAGAATTCTGAAAACAGATACAGCAGCTTTGAAAACATTTTTCTCTCGTTTGTAGTCCAGTGGATAGCTTCATATCTTGGGATTTGGCCAGTGTATTTATGATGGCCTCCAAGTTTTCAGTTTGCCTTTTTTGGGGGGCAGGGTTGGGGATTCAAGGAAAATGATTGTATTTGTGGAGAAAATCCATTTATAAAGATATTACACCGAAAACTACAAATGCAACTTTTAGAAGTGGGGTATCCGTGCCTTAGAAGACCTGGATTCAATTTTCAGTTATGTGGCAATTAACAGGATGGGACTGATTAGGGTGATTTTTTTTAATAACGATGTCAGAAATAGGTTGTCCAAATGTCACTGGCAGGCAACATTTGGGTGTGTAAGAGTTACAATTCATGTCAGGTTTATATGAGTTGGGAAAGTCAATGGCTAAGTCTCAAGCCTAAGTGATGACTGGGAGTCAAATAATGTGGTTGGGTTCTGGACATGATGGGTGATTTGTCTTCAAAGCTTTCCATGGCAGCTCACCACCTTGGTGCCAGCACCTTGCTTTGAGTGTCTGGGGCACCTGAAAGTGCACATGGTGTGTACGTGGCATCACAGTGTTTTGTTGGAAATCAAAACATTCTGAGTGGATGGAGCAATTCTACTATGATATTTGATGGAAAGTGGGCTATTTTATGATGGGAACCTGCCTGAGATCTTGCTTTTCCACTTTGACTCAAGGCCATCTGGGAACAAAACCACTCCAGACTTGAGTCTGAAGTACTCTGAATACTTGAGTACTCTGGAGAAGCAAAGATTTTTGGAGCTGGTGGATTTTTTTGTTCACTACCTTGGTTAGTTACTTATTTCCCCAAAACACCTAGAAATGTGTGGGCTAGATGATTGGTGTCATAGATCATAGGAATTGGCAGCACCTCTTTCACCCCTCTCCAGCCCTTGAGAAGCTCCCTGACCAGCCAGCTCTGTGGCTTACAGCCTCTTCGAGCTCACCTAGCAACCTAGCAAAACTCTTTGGAGTTTTCAATACAATTTTGAGTAGGAATATTAAAAGTGTAAATATTTATGCACAAGAAAATGTCCCCTCTAATCATCATTGAGAATGATGAGTTCATTTAAAAAGCCCTTCTGCTTCTTATGGTGCACAACAATTGAGTATTCTTAGAAAAACTCCATCTTCCATCAATAAAAAAAAAAAAATAAATAAGGAGCCTTTTGAAAATGTTACTCTTCTTTTGTCACTGATAACTTTATCCACAAGCACTGTACTTCCTCAGCTTTCTAGTCAGGCAAAATTTCTGTGTTATTTTAGTTTTTTTTTTTTTTTCCCTGAATGTATGAAAAAAAAATTAAGTAGTCGAGTTTGAGATCAAAATAAGTGTCTTCTATGCCTCAATGGGAACTATGTTTGCTCTAATTCTTTATTCGAAAATAACAGCACTATTTCTGGAAAGTGATACTTGATATCATACCACATAGCAGTACAAAAAAATAAATAAATTAGCAGCTCTGACTCATAATCAAGCAGGGTTTCAGCTACCAGTAAATAGATATCAGAGCAATATCTGCCTTGTGTGATTTATCAATGCCCACACACTTGTACACAGCCTCCTGCTCTTCCAGGAGACACACAGCTGTGACGTAAATAGAATTTCAATGACTAGAACCTCCTGCTTCAGGCAACATTATGACAACTTATTTTCTTCCCAATGCTAACTCAGGAGTTTTAGAGTATTGACAGCAGAGTTGAAGTGGCCAAGTTTTGTATCTGCCATCTCCAGCATCGTTTCTATAGCATGAAGAAATTTAACAAGTCATTCCTTGTGGAGGATTATAGTTGGTAGGTATATGCTGCAAGTGGTGTTTTGCTTGTGTCCCTACAGTGTAGAGTTCTAGGGAGATATTCACAAAACGGTCTGGATAACCACAGTACTAGTGTTACAATCTTCCTTGGAAAACGTTCCAGTTCTGTTAATGGAACTTCTACCTAGGTATGCCAAAAATTCAGGACCACGGGTTGCTCCACTGAGAGATACAGGAGACTGAGGAAGCCAGTTTTATGCTCAGAGGCAGATTTTGTCCCAAATCCTGTGAGTATTTCCAACATCCTTCCCAGAAAGTTGAAACATGTAATCCACATGTTTATCTGCATGTGCTTGGGCAGGAATGCTACCCTTCCCATCATCACACAACTGAACAATTCTATTTCATTGTGTAGGGAAGAAAGGGACAGAAAAGATGACATAAGCCTATACTCACTATTGAGCACAGATTAAAGACACAAATTTAAGCTTCCTCTCTGATCCCCAAAGTACCTGTTAAGGAGTTTCAGCACTCAGACTGTTGATACCTGGAGTTCACAGTAGCACTTCCCAAGGTGTTTTCTTATCTGTGGCAAAGGAAATGCAAAGAAAAACTATCCTTGTCCTCTCAGTGTCTCAAAAAAACCAACTACATAGGAATAGCTCTTTAGGCTACAATTCTACTTACTTAAGAATTTTATTTCAACTAGTCTGGTTGCAGGCCACCTGGCAGGTATGAGCCTAGGCTCATTCATTCCAGCTACACTAAGCCTTCCTTCCAGCAGATGCCTTTCGAAGCTGAAAATTGGACTGAATTAATTTAGGCAGGAAGTTCATGCTGAAGAAAGAGCTGCTCCTATCTGAGTTCTTTAGAATAACCTGTCTCTGTCCCCTAATAAAGAGGAGTTGTTTAGAGCTGATAAAATGAATAATCACCACCAAAATATCCTTCCTGTTCTTCCAGCCCCTGGCCAAGAGTGGCAATCAATACTAATGCAGTTCATAAGATAACAATATATGTTCCTTCAAATAAATTAAATGCTTCCTAAAGCCCATGATCTTCTATGAAAATTTTTATTTTCATAACTTCCAACAACATAGGCCAAAAGAAACACATTTCTTTTGATTGGAGAACCTATATTTTGTTTAAATTACTCAATGTCCTACTTGTTCTGGAATGCTCTGTAGAGTGTACGAAGCATAAGGTGGTTTTTGCATATAGGAATATCCTGTCTTATATCACTGCATATCATGCTCAAAGAGTTTGATAGTTTTATTTTGTCATAATGAGTAACCTGTGTTGGTTTTGTAGATCCCCTTTTATGGCGTGGTACCATTCTTTCCACACTTAAGATTGCATTGAAAATGTCATAAACACTTGGGTTGGCAAACTGACAATTATTTTTAAATCTGGAGGGAAAAGAATCTGTTTCTGTACAAATCAGGAATATATGCCAATTTTTTTTCTGAGGTACAATAATTTCCTTGGCTTTGTTTGTCTGTCTGGTGTATTTTTGGCTTTGTCAGCCTCCTGTTCAGATAAATCACCTCTGGGACGTACATGGAATCAGAGCTCCATGCAGCTGGGCTGTGCATAAGGAAAAAGCACAACCCATCCTTCCCCTGTTGGGTACCTGGCAAATCAGTCCTGCTATGCAAGTAAGAAGTGATCTGAATTATTTTTTTTAGGAATTGTTTGACTTTAGTTCTTTTTCCAAACACTTAACTCCTATGGAAAATGTGAATGTGGTTCTGCTCACACTGAGGTTAGTGAGTTGAGAGATAACATCAGCAGAATATTCAAGATAACCTAAAGTTTGGCCCCTCATGGACCTGCTTTGAGTTTATTAGGGAAAAATACAGCAGAAATATCAAATTTTAGGACAAGTTCATAACTCTGAGAAGCAAATCCAGTGGAGCCCCTGGAATGGTTAGCACAAGAATCACTGCTTCCTTTGTAGGTGACAAGCGTCCTGACACCTCATCACTTGGTCCTGGCTTGCAGTCCTCTTTTTGGGTTTAATATTTCTTATTACTAATCAGAAGAAGACAGTATCTGTTGTTGGAGGCCTGGGAGTCTGCAGTGTATATACAGTTTTCTGAATAAGGAGTGCCCCACTGCCTGCATCAAATAATTTTGAGTAATTGTGGCAGAGCATCTTTCTGTAGTAGATGCACTGATGATGTGGCAAATTTACACATTATAAAATATCAGACCATTAATACTGATTGATTTGTTAATGAAATAATTCCACGTTACATTTTTAGAAATGTGATTTTCAAATGCAGAATGATTGAATATGTTTTAGGACTATGATTCCTATTAAGTATAATTTGAGTGATTTTATGGTTCAAAAACATTTGATGTGTGAGTCAATCTCAACAATATAGCTAATATCCCTTAGTATTTCTGTGGTGCGTTGTTCTGTACAAATTTCATCAGACTTTAGAGATTAAGTTTGCCTGCCTAATGCATGAAGCAAACTCAGTCTTAGATTAGGATACAAATCTTCCAAAGACACAAATCACTTTAGCTCCACCAAAATCAAATGGACTTGCCAATTTATATTCACACAGGAAAAAGGCTTCAGAAGTTTTAATGACAATGAAGGCCAGTTTATTCTCAATTTTTGCATAGCGTTTGGAGAGTTGTATGTTTCCTAAATTATTCTTTACATGATTTCCTTTTAAAGGAGTGAGAAATAAAATCAGGCTTGGAAAAATGCTGTCTTCTCATCCCATGAAGTATATTAAATTATAACAAGGAAGGCAATCTTTTATTCCTTCAGCTCACTATGTGAAGTGGATGCATACACATACTGTGATGTTCCAAATTGATCATCACTTTCCTGCATCAATGGTCAGCTCTAGACTTTTCAGTTGTTCTGCTGTCCTAACACTGCATTTGAGAAAATGCATAGATATTTAGGCTGTAGTATCTTCTAATGAGAACTATAAATGGACTGTTAGGTTCACTCAGAACTTTTGGGATGCCACCGATGATGGTTTCAATGGGGCATATCATTCACACTGTGAGCAGAGAGTGAGAGTCTCAGGGAGACTGATGTGTTCCACTCACCCATTTTCATAGGAATTACGTGTGTAAAGCCCTAAGCAGGATAGAAGCCTCAGACATTAAAGTTCTTTGATATGCACACATTTTGAGACATGTAAAATAACTCGTCATGGTTAAACACATAGAGAGCTTTCTGTCACTTTAATGTATTTTTAGTCAATACACAGATTTAGATGGGTTGTTCATTTCCTGAATTTTCCCTTTAATGTTATCTCCCAACACTTGGTTCTCACTCAAACAACACTACCACTGACAGCAATGCCAGGTAGGGCTTCAGGGCAAGGACCAATAGCTAAGATCTTAGTACAAGACAAATTCATTAGACAAACTAAATAATTTAGGCACATTTGAAAAGCAAATGAAAGGAGAGGTGTTCCCTTATGTTTATTGCTCACATAGATTTTCTTTAAGAGGAAAAACATAAATTAATAAAGGCCAGAATGTCTTTAATGACAATATTAGCGGCTGCCCTGTGGCTATTAAGACATGCACTCATTGTAAACTATATTGATTTTTCCATTGGATAAAATTCCCTGGTTAAATTGTTATTTGTAGCTATAATCCAGACTGGCTGTGTTGGTCATTATCATTATAAAAAGTGGTCAGAAAGTTTTTCATTGAAGCTCTGACCACATATTTTCAGAAAGACCCCTTAACAACATCAGGGAGAGTCAGATGCAATCTACAAGCACAATAGTCACTGCTCTTGTGAAGGTGATGATGCTATTGATTAATAGAATGAGTTACATGCTCTTTAAAGGAGTATACAAATTCTGTAAATTGTGCTACATATATTCACAACAAAATTAATGACCTAACTTTTTAAAACTTATTTGGCCTCTGGATGCCACAATTACTTCCACTTTCTGTAGAGAGACTCTGAAGGCTACCTTAAAGATTGCTTACCAAGAAAATTTCAAACCTCGACAGTTTAGGATACCTTTATGACGGGCAGGGTACATGAATTTAAGGGATTTTCAGAGTGCTGAGACCATTTCAAAGTTTGGTAGCAGATACTGAATTCCTATCAAGATCAGTGTGAACTAAACTTGTATATGTTTGTGGTTTTCAAGTAGTGGCTTTCCTACATGTTTCGTTAACAAAGAGTAATCTTGCCCTAGCAAGACTTGACCAGAAATTACTTGTTTTCCACATCACAAGACCATCCTTAACTTTCCAGCTAGTTAAGTAAGTCTGGATTGATGCGCAGTGAATCTTATTCTAAAGCTCTCTCTTCGTACATCTATACAACCAAGGGGTGTAACCACAGCCTGGGAACCTCAGCGTTTCCCCAGTAATCCTTTATTTTGCAAGGTAAGGAACGTGATTGTGACATTCCTACAATACAAAAGATGCTCTTCCCTGACCCTCAGATGAAATACTTTTTATTAGAAGTACTAGTGCTTTGCCTCGTGCACTGTGAGAATTTACCACATTTGCAAATTAAATGCCTGACCCAATGAATGTTCACATGAGTAGTTTCACAGAGTTCAGCCAAAATCCTCATACATGCACATAAAGGGTTTGACCGTCTGTAAGAGGAGAGTTTCAGTCTTGGCAGTTTGCTGCTTTATTCAAGAGAAAGTGGTCGGTTAAGACTGACGAGGTTTGTTCTGCCTGTCTATGGCCCTGATTTTTTCTTGAAAGGGCTATATGAAGGCACATATATTTTTAGATTTTTAAAGGTCATATAGGGATGACTAGAACAACTGTTCATAGGAGATGAGAAAATTAAAGAGAAGATGAAAATGTGGATGCCAAAAGCCTTTTCCCTTTTCTCCGCAACCAGCCGATACTGTACAGGAGCAAGTTTTCTTCTGCTAGAGTCAGAACATTACAATTTATAATGATTGCTCTAAAGTGACCCCAAAATATCTGCTAACAACCATAAAGAATTTGACACGCAGTTTGCATTTCCCTCATCCTGTTTCAAGGACAGACTAGGTCACATCTAAAGCTTTCTCGCAGTTCGATATTCTCAGACTGAGGTCTTCAAACTCTTCTGCTGAATCAGGAAAGAAATCAAAGTCCAGAGCAGTGGGAAAGAATTTGGTCCTAACTGGACTTTGTGTGTGTGAAATAACCTGTTTCCTGAAACCATATTTTTCCTGTGAGTATTTCACTGCATACCTAATGTTACAACTCAGTGGAAGTATGTGGTACCCTTTGGGCACAGAGTAGTGTCCTGAGGGACCCAAGACACATCTCACAAGGCAGTGATTTATTCTCTTGCACAGAAATGCCAAAAGATGCCTGAGATACCATCAAATGAATTACATTAAAGTAAAATTTGGAGTTTTCAGCAACCATTCAGAAATGGAGGTGGCATATTCTGTTTTCAAGAGTTACGTTTTCATAGGAATCACATGAGGGAGGGCAAAATTCACTATCAAGGCTTCAGAGAAATTTCAAGACACTTCACAAGGAATATGGGTCTCCTTTTCTGTTGATTTCTGCAGCTTAATACTGATTTACTTTCTCTTCTTTTTTGGTCTTTGAAGGGCCGAGAACTTCCAGGATAGGATTAGCCATTTCATCTTTATTTGGGTAAAACTCCCAGTGGTTGCTATCTCAAGCCAGGTTTGAGAATATAGCCTTGTATTGCCTAAATTCTAGTTATTCCTGCTTAGGAGCAGAGCAATAGTGGGTGGCTTGACTTGGTCCAGGGTACAGAGTGAAATAGTGGCCAGTATCTCTGCACAAGCTGTTTGTTTCAATCGTGCTCCAAGCACACAACAACCCCATGAAGACCATGTGTAGTGGAGAAGAATCCTGTGTTGTGACTTCAGTCCCTGCGTTCTTATTCCCTTCTTGGATCACTCAGTTATGCAATCATATTTTTAAAAGTATTCAAATATCTCCCATTTGAGATGCCTAGTTACTTTTGAAAATTTAACCATTAAATCAAGATTGCTTAATCCAAGAGTTGTTGGGAGAGTATATACTGCTTCGGTAGGCATGCAAATTCTACAGTAATAAAGGTCTTATATGTGCTGAAGAGGAAGAGGTACAGTGACTATTGATGCTCTTACAGATCTTGCCTACCAGGGTGATAAATGAGAATTAACGTATAAAGAAAGTCAGGAAGAACTGCTTAAGAGTATGCTGAACAGAGATGTCTTTTTTGATAAATTCTTCATGTCAAATGCCAACAGGATAAAAAAGGAGAGTGCTGTAATTGTGATATCCTGTTCAAGTTACACTCCCCTCAGGGAAACTGCTACTAATGACTGAATTAATTAATTAATGAGAAATTGTTTTACATGTTACAGTATTTAAACCACCCCCCTGCCCCAATTTCCCTGTCTGCTTATTTTTGCACTCGTGTGAACAAAGAAGCTATTTGCCAATGCTTTGTTAACCTTTTACTCTCACTAAACATTTAAGTGTAACACTCTGGAATGCAGGGTTGTGTGTATTACAGCTGGGAGCAACGTCTCCTTGTATTAGATACTCTGCAATCATCGTGTAGAAAAGTGTAAAACAAGTACCTTCAGAATCCATGATAGCAGTTTTAGGTATTATAACCACTTCTTTCTAACCTTGTCTACAAGATTTGTGCTGTGGTACTGTGGGAACAGATACGAAGAGAGAAATTCAGTGATGCAGCTTGCTATTTAACTTCGTAATTTCAGAACACCTTTGAAATGCGATTGCTGGTGCATGATTTATATCACATTTTTTTGTTGTTTCCCTTAAGTATCTTCTGGATACTTCTCTTGAGCAGACATATGTCAGGGGGGCAGGTTTTTCCTGTAATTCTTATTCCTTTGGGATTATATGTTTACCCTTTCATGCTAAAATTGTTTTATTTTCACAACTATGTATGTGTGTATGCTGCTATTACCTAAATTATAAAAATGGACTGTGCAAAAGCACTAGCTCATTTATGTGTAAGATAGTGCAGTTTTGTTGGAAAGGACTTGAGCTGAATAATCATCCCTGTTTTTAACAGGATTATGTGACAGATGGGGTAGATATAGATAAGGCTGCACAAAGCATCTTCAGTCTCTCTTTAACAAACAGAAAGACAGCTCCTTTTCAGCTCACAATTGCAGGCATATTTGGTCTATTTTGAAAGAATGCAAGAAATAATTTATTGATTTTTATCTGCTTTTAATTAAGCATCTGCAACAAAGAAAGCATTTGTTACATTTTGCAAGCGAAACAAGAAAAAAACGCTCTTCATTCAGATACAGATTTTGTGCTTTTTAGCACAGATTTATTTAGATACAGATAATGTGCTTTTTAGTCATCTCTACCTCTGATAATGGTAGCATTAAGTGTGTTTACAGGTATAAGACTTTGTATAAAAGAATTTAGTGATTTTTGTTTGGCAATTTTATAGGTCAAGTGATATATATTAACTCTCCTCCTCAAAGCTGTGTCGTGACACTTAAGTACTGCCTCTGTGTGTGTATACAGATGGATGTGTGTAAATATGTACCTCTGCATTCACCATAGCTCTGAATGTATTACCTGACCCACATATGAGGACAAATACTTACCAGTAACTCTACTTGCTACCATCGCACCTATCCAAAGGCAAGGAACTCTAACCACACATTTGCTCTTCATCCACCACGACTACTTCTGAAGTTCCCTTCTCAGAGATATACATGACTCCTGCTGTGGGCTCAGGACCACCAGTCTCATATACTTTTGTGTCTTTAAGACATAGGAAAATATCAACATCCCTCATAGAAAAATACCAAAAATGCCATATCATGTTAGAAACTAGAAAACAGAGGCATCTTGAAGTAAAATCTTGGGCCCCATTGAAATTAATAATGAGCTCCTTGTTGACTTGTCACTGACCAGAATTTCAGCGAGAGTTTTTATAATTTCATTTCTTTTGGAAGCAGAAAATTGGACTGAAATACATTTACAGGAATTATACTTTAAGAAGGTATTTTCTGCCTTCTGCCTATGAATGCAGCTGTTTCTGTTAGCAGAAGATCAGTGATACAACTTCCTAAATTGCTACCCAGGTAATTCTCTCAGAACACTGAAAAACTGACATCTAGTATCTTGACAGATTTTAGCATTCTTGTACTGAAAGAATCCTTCTGGGAAAGATAAAACCTCATACATAAAATTCCCTCTTCAGTCTCACAGGCAGGCTGGATTTTGTTTCCAAATCCAGAATTTTGGGTGATCTGGTAGGCTTGAGCGTTTCTTTGCCTAGATTGTTGGTAACATTTTCATGGAAAAAAAAGTGCTTTCTTTGAGGAAGAAGAGACATTTAACTTCTAGACTAATGTGTAAAAACATTTCAAGCTGCAGCAGTTTTGTAACATTAATATTATTTCTTTATTGTTGTTTACATGTACACTTTATACATATCATACTTATGTAAATGCGACACTTTTAAAAAGTAGAGTATCTTAGGTCTTATGTATTTAGTTTAGAATGAGAAACATGTTACAATGCAAACCTGAATTTTAAATTCTGAGATTCATGTAAAAATACGTGTACACACATTTAGCAAGTGCAAGACAAAGGACATTATCATCTATGTAGTTTCAGTGATTAAAAAAATTATTGCTGTTCTGCTGCTAATTTCTATCCTTCAACTGGAAATTACTGTCCCTCAACCATGATTTGGCATTTCAGTGCAAAGTAAAACTAGCTAGTTTATACCATAAAGTCTGGCTTATTTGAATTAAAAATTCTACTAAAAGAAGACTGGGTTTTTTTCTGGTACTGATGTAATGAGAACAGTTTAAGGTCAAAGCTAAAAAGGATACTAAATTATTGCAAAGTAATTTCCCTTAGGCTTCTGAATACACTGTGATCTGGACTAAAACTCACTTATTCTGGACTAGAGCATCTATACATGCGCATCAGAGAGATTTCCTGAGACAAACTATTCTACTCCAGTTACTCCAGTTAATTACTTTGTATTGATGAGTCTTGAAAGTCAGCTCTGCCTTTAGCATTGAAACATTCTCAGAAATACTATGAATTTTCTTGAAATAACTTTGCCATGAAATAGCACAAGAGAAGAAACAGTCAGGATTGTGAAGCATTATTTTTTGTTTTGAAAACCTTCCTTCTCTTACCTGGTGGCATAATCCCCACAGTACCAGACCATCCCACAGCCAACACTAGAAGTATGCTGATTTGCAGCAGAGAAGGATTTGGTCCTATGTTTGCCATTACAGATGTTTGTCCGAAAAAGGCCTGCATTTTGCTCACAGTGACGTACATTCTTCTTACCCATCAGCAATATTACTGAACTCATGGGGCCTTGCCTGAGTAGAATTCACATGCAAGTTTGCTGATTTGGAGCCAAAGCTTGCAAAAACTAATTGAGCATTATTCTGTGAATTATTTACACAGTCTGTAGATGCAAAGGGATGTATGTTCTTGTGTCTTACTGGACCATATGCTCAACTCTTCTTGGAGTCTTCTCCCTCATTGCTGGGGAGTCTTGTGAAGTTAATATGGGGAAGCAGCGATAATAACAAAACAACAGCCTGATCCAATCTGAGAATGTTTCTTTGCTTATATGGCTTCTGGCCGTGAGCCTCAAGAGTTAATGAGAATTGGCAAAACTGAATATGTCCTACAAAAAGCAGCTCATGACATTAAACAATTATGCAAGAATTTTTCATTGGAAGCGATGAGGGATGATGGCATTGCTCTTAATATTTGACCTTCCCAGTTTCAACTGCTCAATACCTCTTACTGTACACAGAAATTGCCAAAATCCCACCTAATGAGCTGAAAAATGACACATGACAGATCTGATGGCTAATTGCAGCTAGAAGAAGAAAGACTGCTACAGAACAAAAATTCCCAATCTTGTTCCTATTTCTCTGGGGTTTTTTTCCAATTACAGTGAGTGTTTAAATATATAATTTGAAGGCACAGATAATTAAAAACTTCATGCAATTCAAGATGAAGTCAAGCAAAGTTCTGTTGTTTTTAATGTCTTTTTGGCTCAAATCTGCAGTATGTTCATAAAGTTATTGGGTACTCATAGGATTTCAGGGTTTTTTTTTCTGTCTGGGAAAGCTGTTTTGGTTTTATTCCAAGGGGCACTGTTTCATTTCCCTTTATTCCTGGGAGATTTACACCCAGTTAACTCTTTTGACTTCAAGGAAAGGCAATAGTTCCTGAATTAAAATGGAATAAGAATATTCTTAAGAATAAGAGAATCATGAGTGCATAAGTGCATACTACAGTATCATTGAGTCAATGTCTTAATCACAGTGTTTATAAACTATGTCATTGGCTGTTTTCGATCCTGCATTATTTAAATTTCATCTTAAATGGGCATCACTTAAACTGCTAATAGTTGCTCTAGGAGTGGAAAATAATTTTCAGCAACTCTAGTCCTGTTTCAGTCAGACAAAACTCACTTCCTACCTTTGTTGAAAAACAGTAGACATGAATAAATGAAGCTTTAGATACTCGTTGTTTTTCCTATGCAGTCCCATAGCCTCATGCCACAGAGACCTTGGGATCTCTCACTTCAAATAATGTCAATCTGAAATATTATGTTACCAATGGAATGAATTTGTAAACTCTAAAGAAGTTGTTTTTATAATGTATCTCTCCTATTTTAACCAGTGATATAATGTAGGAACTTGACTTAAACTCTGCAAACTTTGTGCATCCTCTAAGGAATTTGGATAAACAGCATCAGGTTAGGTTTAGCAAATAAATGGTATGCACATAGCACTGGGAAAGAGTCTTAGTTTCTCTGTTCTTCATCACTTGTATTCTTAAACTAAGTTTATTATGACTTTTTTTTCCTGCCCTCTACTTTCCTACTTCCTTAGCATATGACATTTTGGAGGGAGTTTTTGATGCATTGTCACATTTTAATGAAAAAAAACCCCACAAATATTATCACTTACACTATCACTATATGGTAAACCTTGATTGGCTTAATGAGATTTTAATAAGGGAGTGGAAATACTGTGCATGTCTTTGGGGCAAGGGTAGACATATGTTGTTTTATTTTACCACATCTGAAGTCAAAGACTTGGACAACCAGGACCACAAAATATGTAATTTTCAGTGGTCTTAGTATACTGTGGAAAGGGTCTATCTGTCCCCTTTTCCATCAGGTCATCAATTTTGAGGACACCTAGTTAAATTTCTTCTTTACCTCCTTAGAGAAGAGGAAATAGCAAAGAAACCCATGATTTTAGGAGATTACAGATGACCCAGAAAGAGTTGGTGTTGATCTTGATTTTCGAAACAGAAATATTTTCAAGTATACAGAACAAAAATTCCCAGCCTTACAAGACTGACACTTTTTAGTGTTAAGCCACATTCAGATAGCCTTTGGATTCCAAGACATAAAATGCTTTCAAAAGAAATACTGGTCAAGCCAAATTTAGAGATGAGATTAAATCTCTTCATGACTTTATGGTCTTTTAGGTTTTTTTAAAGAATGTATGTGATTGAGGCTTAAGATGTCTGAACTGGCATGACATATGTAGGAAGGGACTGAGAAGGTTTCAAAGACTGAATTTAAGTAGGCTACTTCAAGTTGCTGAAGATAAAAGATGAGAAGGGCTTGAAGTTCAAGCACTGACATCCCGCTAAAGGCAACCACATGTTTGTGGGCTTGAATTTGGACAAAACATGTTTAATTCCACATGCAAAACAATATTTAGACAAATCTTTAAAAACTTACAGCTCAATATGTATAACTAAAAAGTCCGAGATATTTATGGGCCACTGTATGCTGGGAGAGCATAGGATCTGAGATTCACAAAAAAAGGGTTTAGGTAGATTTTTGAGTTCCTGTGATTCTAATTTTACTGTGACTAAAACATAAAACAGAGACACTTGGAAAAATACCTGCATGTTTCATGTGGGATTTTCAGAGTGGAGCTGATAGCTGTACTAGCAAACAGCGTGAAAGAGCACCATGAAATGTGGGTCCAACGGCCCTAAAATCTAGAGGTGTGTGTTGTGCATCATGCGTACACATGCACATGCACAGGCTTACATTAAGTTTTTGCTGTTTTTGGAGGGAAATCTGCTTTCAAATTGATGAAGAGGGCATGCCTAATTAGAAACATTTATCACATGTACACTCACAATTGCTTTTTTGTTTTCACTCTTCATTTGAAATTGTATAAATCACAGGAAAATAAGTATCTCATATCCAAAATGTTAATCTCTTTGTTCTTTTTTATTTGATTGCAGTCAGATGAAAAGTGCTGCTTTGAAATAGAGGCAATGGCCAGAGGCCCACTGATTGCCTGTAAACAGAAACAAAAAAGGGGCACTGGTAACATTTAGAATGGTTTATCAGTGATCAAAGCACAGGAGGTGCTGTCTAGACAGCCTAGGTGTGGACTAGCAAATGGCTTTCATTAAGGGTCCTCTACTCTGGTGCCATTGTTTCAGCTCTGCTCTTCTTCAGGCCAATCTGTGATTGATTTCCAGAGAGGTGCCCAAGTGCCTGTGGCAATGGGATAAAGCTTACAGGACTTTGCTTGTTCTGACAAGGCAGAGTAGCTGCCTATCACATTAGCACAAAATGACACTTTCATTTACTTCCACAGTGCTTTGAAACAAATACTTTCAGCTATAACAATTGCTCTTTGCAGCTTGAGCTCTGGAGTCAGCTTGTGTTCCAGGGAGTAAAAGCTTGTGAAATAATTTCTGAAGTATCCTATAGCTAAAAAGGGTCATATTCTGACCTCTCTGACAGCACTGTACTTTCCTCTTCTTGCATAGTCACAGCTTTTACTTCAAGGGTGTATTTTATTTATAGTATTGCTGAAGTTGTTTTTTAGGACTGGGGAGAATAGCTTCTCTTTTTACCCATACAAATTCCTGTATGCATCCCATACGTGCTGTGCCTGTCTGTAAGGATACTTGGCACTCACAAACTGCTGTACTAAAATCATGGGACTCAGCTTATTCAAAGGGTTTCACTATGTACCCAAACATGAAAATGCAGAACTAAGTTAATTTAGAAAAAGACCTCACGTTCAGCTGGTGTAAATTACCAAACTACTATAAGCTACCAAATTACGAATGTGCAAGAGCTGCAGATGTGATCCATGTTGTCTCAGCCTTTCCACTTTGCACATGATTCGTTTTACAGGTGATCTGATTCCACTGACATCTGCAGCTGCCCCTAGATAAACTCCTAGGGAAGAGGGCAGAGAGATGTGGCAGTCCTGTCTGTGTTGATGTTTTCTATGTTATTTCCTCAGGGTCATTTTTTTTATTATTAATGTATATACCTCCAGGGATGGTGACTCAACTACTTCCTTGGATAGCTTGTTCCAATGCTTAATAATCCTTTGGATGAAGACATTTTTCATAATGTCCAATCTGAAGCTCTCCTGATTCAACTTGAGGCTGTTTCCTTTTGTCTTACGGCTTCTTACTTGGAAGAAGAGACCAGTCCCTGCCTGACTACAACCTCCTTTCAGGTAGTTGTAGAGAATGATAAGGTCTCCCCTGAACCTCCTTTCCTCTAGGCTAAACAACACCATATATTGACCTCTAAGGCAGGAATCTGTGTTCTGTCCCCAGCACTGAGATGCCAGAGAGACTTGTGACCTCTACACCAGAACTAGTGGTGCAGTGTGCTTGAGTAGCAAGCCCTGAGAAGGATCATTCCCTCCAAGGCCTTCATGGGTTCCTTATGTTACTCTGAAGAAGTCTGAAAATATTGAGTAGCAGAAGTCCAAAATGCAGGAGCAAGCAGAGAAATTATTTGGGAAGCTGCTGAATGAATTAAACATCCCAGTTTTTTAAATTAATTTTTTAATTTTTTTTTTTTTTTAATTCTTTTTTGATGTTATAGAACTATTACTGTGACTGTTGCCATACAACAAAAGTCTTTGTGATGCTATATACACTACTCCTAGCAAGACCTCTATTAATACTCTCCAAACTAGGGATAATAGAAGGCATTTACTTTACAGATAAAATTTTGACCAAAATTGGCTTCAATTGGAATTTGACTTCAATTGCAAAAGCTGTTATTTTCAGACTTCTTGAGGGGCATTCAGGAGATGGATAAACCACTCAGGTGGCAGGAGTCAAAGAGGACATCGAAAAGAAACGGACTGCAGTTTGAGTAAAACACAGAAGGGCTTCACCAGCCCCAGATGCTGGCTCAACCAAACCAAGGTCAAATAAAAAGAAATGTTTTCAGGATGTTGATTTTGCTGAGTGATCTCTATCTATGTGATATTAAGGGAAGAGCGACGCAGCATTGAAGGCATGTGAAAAGTCTGTGTGCCATGTGTGCGCCTGTCATGTAGCTTCTGAAGAGCTAAGCTATAAGCCAAAAGACTCATAACACTGGGAATGGGGGATTTTAAGGCCCAGGCTCATAACTAACCCAGAATGGATGTAAAGCTGGTGTACAGGTGTCACCTCTCAGGACAACAGTCTTACAGTAATTTTAGGTCAGGCTGTGGTTTACTTGGATTCCAGGGGCTTTCGGGACTCATTGGATTAAGTAGATGTAGTGACTCAGTCAGTAATCAGTTCAATTAAAGAAAATTTCCCAATGCTTTTTTTTCCTCTAGCATTTCAGCCTATTTTTTAATTTGCAGTTTTTATTATAAAAGATAGAGGCAAGGTTGGAGAGGAAAATGTTTTGTAGATACCTGAGTTCTGCTCACAATTTGCATGACTGCTTGTGTTTGCTCACACCAAACCTGTGGGTCATTCACAACTGGGATATAAATGTGTGCATCTAATCAGTGTTTACAAACTTCAAGCCATTGTGAAGTTTTGCACAGGCCTATGTTACTGAAATTTCATTATATATTATTGCGATTACCTCTCTGGTAAAAGTTAAATATTATGATTGGCATTGTTGAAGGCTGAGGTTAAATCCGAGGTTAAATCCGAGGTTAAATCCAAGGTTAAACCAAAAATTTTGCTATCTTAACAAAATGACATGAACTGGGAAGACAGTTAAAGTTTCTAAAAATATGTCTCTCTCCTTCTGACTCCCACTCATTCTGTTTTAACTCATGTCATTTCTAGTTCATTGCAGATATGGATTCACTTCTGGTTTAGAACTATTAGAAGAAAAATCTTTAGGTGATAGTTGAAAAAGCAAGAGATGAAGACTATGGGGCATGGAAAAGTTAATACAACATTTTTACAAGTCTATATCTGGGTCAATGATGCAGAGGAAGGAAAAGTCATACTGAAGAAAGACTCCACACCTTTTTCTCATAAATTTAGTGATCAGATATGGTCATTTCTTTGGTCTGATTTATTGGTTTCCTCAACACTTCAGTGGTGAAGTAAGCCCAAGCTGTACTGGGAAACTCTTGAAACCATATTGAGATTTCATCTGCTGTTCACTGGAAGTTCTTTCCCAAATGAAATCTTCAGAGTTCACACATTCATGAAATATTAGTTTTATGCATAATTTCCTCACCATAATAAAAGAAATAAGGGTGATACCACAAAAGCAGTCATTGAATTAAATTTATAACAGACTTTCATTGGCCCAGTGAAAAGTGTAAAGATAACATTCTTAGAAAAGATCTAACTTTCTTAGAAAAGAAGTTTCCAACTTTCTTAGAAATTATCTTTACATTTCAGTATTTGAATATTTTTATGTTTATGTAAACATTGCTTTTTACTCAGAGACCAAAGTGATTTTCCAGTAAATTATTACAGAGGTATAATTGTGTAAATAGTAAAATTGTGTTAATGTTCCCCAAAAAGGCACATTTGTAACAATCTGGCCGCAGTTACCATTCACTATCAAAAGGGTTGTGCCTTGATTATATTTAGACAGTTTAAATGTTTTTAAGTGTTTCTGTGCTCGTTAACTTTACCAAGATCTAGACAGATCTCATTAGAGCCAAAGCTTCATACTTACTACAGTCGATTATGCCTGTCTATACTGACATTTTCAAACATTTCAAACACAGCTTTTTAACCAACACATCCCAATGAAATGCTGTGGATCTTATCCAGTTGACTTCTCCGAGACTGCAATTTGCCAGGCATTTGTTCAGAAATAGTGCAATAGTGTTTTGCAACAGCAGATTACATGCCTGCAGCTGAGGTTTGTCTAGTGGTGCAAGCTCTGAGTGCAGAGCTCTTCATGGCATTGCCAAGAGCTGGCCTTCCATCATATCTGGTGAAGTTTTCTGCTGACTTTTGGACAGGTCTTTGACAGTGTTCAGTTAGCCCTTTCCTACTTCAGTGAGCGGCGTAGTGGCTACCACTTTATCAAACCTATCCCATTTCTGGGCTATAGTCTTTTTTAGATTAATATTTGCCTCTTTCTTTCTCTCATTATCTCTTTTCCTTTGCTTCTTTTTGCCAGAATAAAATATTAAGATACTCCATCACCCATCATGCTCTGGTTTACTTAAGATTTACTCCCTTTGTTCTCTCTGTCTGGCCTGTTACTGTTCAGGCTGAACTGTCTAATCCTGTGTGTAGCCCCTAAAGACATTTGAAACATGAATAACTTCAATAAATCTCATCCTTTGCTCTGTCATCTGAGTGTCTTACGAGATCTGTAATGAGATGTTCTGGGTCTCAGCCACTCTGAGATTCCTTTTGCTGCCTGCAGCTCTCTCAGTCAGTTTGGAAGGGATGATTTAATAATTTAAGAAATGTTAAGCCAACAGGTGTGTCATTTTTTCACTTCTGTGCTTACTTCTCAGTGCCACAATTCAAAGGGCAATTCCTGGCCCCAGGACATTACTTATTTTTTAATACAAAGTAGCACTTCCAAATGTATGTTTTCCCTGGATATCCCCTCTGCTTTCTGACTGTCTGGAATTTTTCTTTAAGAAAAACAATGTCACATTGAATTTGAAAGGTCTATTTTAATGCAGTCTCCAACCTCACCCAGTTCCTCTTTCTCTTGGCTTCTTTCTCAGAAAATAAATCTTTCCTTCTTATATGGGATTTACTTCTTTATCACTCTGTGGAGTGCAACTTTTCTTTATAGTTTTAACAAAACAGTGTCCCTTTCATTCTTTGCATTGCAGAACATAGGATTAACTGATTTATCAGTGATTAATTGTGCTGTTACCAAATATTGATCTTCACATAAAAAGCCAAATGGTCTACAATGTGAACCAATGAAAAAGTCATAATTTCAGAAATCTCATTAAAAATCTGAAACTAAAATATATGTCTGATTAGTAATGATAAAAATAATACACTATATATTTTATGACACCAGTTATTCACTGCTTGTTGACTGCTATTAATATAATAATGCTTTATTATATCCACCTTTTCTGTAAAATGACAGCTATTGCAAAACAAAGTAAGAATCTTACTCTGATGTAAACCAGATCCTTCATTGATGTAAATGGAGACAGTTAATATTACCTAGGGATCTGACTCTTTCTTCTTAATTAGGATTCACTTAGAATTCACCTGGAAAATTCTTTAATAACCCTTTCTTCCTAACAAAGAAACTTGCAGTGGAATTTTAATGGCTCCATTATGTTAACAAAACACAATGTGATTATAGTGATGATGGGAATTTGGCTGTACTGCTTGAAGAACATCTGGTTTAAAATAAATATGCAAATTTCTTCATATATGTGTTAATCTGTCAAGTCCAAAGGATATCAGAGTTTAGTAAGACCAAACACTGAAGTGCAGTAATCAAATAGAAGTGTTTGGCAGCAACTTAGTTTACATCACACAGATTTATTAATTCATATTTACCTTGAATGTTGTTGAAAAAGGCACTGTGAGCTATATGCTATAGCCTGGCAATATATGTGTCAGTAGCAGAGAGCTTGATGTTCATTCTCATGTCATTTACACCAGGTTAATCCTTGTGTAATGTAATTAGTGAAAGTCAGTGCAATATAAACAAAATCAGTGGAACTATACTGGTTTAACTGTCACACACACTAACTGATTGACTTCAGTGATGTCAATCCTATCAGTCAAAGCAATGAGTTTGAAGTCAACCTTCATATTACAACTTCCTTTATTAGAGGAACCTTTATTATCATATGCCAGTGAAGTCCTTTCCACTCTCAAAAACTTCCTGAAACATCAGTCAAAGTATTTTTATGTGGCTCTAATTCAGGAAAAAGTTATTTGTTGCAAATTTGGAGGATTTATTCTACAGCTCCCCAAAATGCAGGAAAATCCCCATATTTTTCTGTAAATTTGTCAGTGAAGTGTCTTCTCTTTAAATTCTGAACTATCAATGGTGACTGTTAGGACCATTGTCTGGCTTCTTGCTTGCCACATGTTCTTTCATCATGGGCATATTAGTTTATAGAGAGTGCTGGAAAGTAGCTTCTTTTCAAAAAGAGCCTTTTCATGGAAAATCATAAGATCATAGAATAGTTTGGGTTAGAAGTGACCTTAAAGATGATCTAGTTCCAACCCCCCTGCCATGAGCAGAGACACTTTCTACCTGACCAGGTTGCTCAAAGCCCCATCCAACCCGGTCCTGAACACTTCCAGGGATGGGGCATCTGCAGCTTCCTAGGCAGCCTTTTCAGTGTCTCACTGCCCTCATAGCAAAGTATTTATTCCTTGCATCTGATCTAAATCTACCCTCTTTCAGTTTAAAGCTATTACCCCTTGTCCTACCTTTACATGCCCTTGTAAAAATTCATACTCCAGATTTCTTGTAGGCCCCTTTTAGGCACTAGAAGGCTGCTGTAAGGTCTCCCCAGAGACTTCTCCAGAGAAGAAATCGCGTTGGAGCTGCCAGTGTAATATCCTTCTGAGCTTCTTCTCCAGTGGCCCAGCTGAATGGCCTCAGAAACTGTCATCACTGTTGCTGTGGATTGTCCTCAGTGAGATCTACCAGGTAAACCTCCCTGACCTCTGGTAAGGCTAGTGCTGAAGACCTGGTCCATCATGCTGACTAGATGCTGGGAAGGTAGTTGGAGATCAGCAAGTCAGTAATCTGCTCTTGGTGACAGATGTCCCACAACACAATACAGTGGACAAGTGGCATATGTATAATAATGGAGATTTGTCAGCCCCAAAGTAGGTAGGCCACTTCCCACTTTCCTTGTGTCAAGTCTTACCTACTGTAAACCTGCAGGTGATATCCCTGGTTTGTGTAATTCTTGGTAAGAGTCAAGAAACAAAACTGTATCAGGATATTTTCTGGGGTAGAG
The DNA here is from genome assembly GCA_025331215.1 of Actenoides lindsayi. Taxonomy (NCBI): domain Eukaryota; kingdom Metazoa; phylum Chordata; class Aves; order Coraciiformes; family Alcedinidae; genus Actenoides; species Actenoides lindsayi. The sequence continues at coordinate 21,449 of WTSP01020786.1, read as the reverse complement.
AAAGGTAATACTTAATTTTTTGAGGTCATCACTAGGAACTGAGAAACATCTCAGATCCCAGGTTTCCTCTTTGATCATGAATGTATTGACATTTTTAGTTCGATTGCCTAAAAATAAGGGTCTTCATGAGATGCCTGTTTTTCAGTAGCTGTTGAGTATCTAGTTTTTCTCTATATTATACAGAAAGATGCTGCTTGTTTTTAAAAAGCATGAGGTAGGGCTGGATCTAAAAAAAAAACCCAAAACATTGTAGAAAATATGAATTTCCACAACTAATGCAGAAAAATTTTACCATGCCAGGCCTGAACTATACTTCAAATGGATTTATCACATCCCCAAAGAGGACAGAAAGAGGTCAGTCTCCTTTACAATGTCCATGCTAGCATGCAAGCATGTGGTTATATTACATCTTACGAAGAGTCATTAGATCTGTTCAGAAAACCCTGTGAGTCAGTCAAAATATCTCCAGATGGGAAATGCAGCTCTGTCTAGCCTACAGCACCATGCTGTGATTTAAAACCATGATGAAGCCCCTTGTGAGTGGGAGCCTATACATTTAGTTTAGCCTGTGTACTTAATTTTCAGGATGTTTGCAGTCCCAATGAAATTAACTTTTCAAGGTCTGAGCTTGTCTTTTTTTTTTTTTTTTTTTTTTTTTAATGGTTATCAGCTGGCTTCTTTAGGTACTTGACGTGATTTACATTATCAGGACTTAGTTCAAGAAAATATTTCCGAGGGCTATCTGTAAACAAATTTCATTAAAAGAACTGATTTTTTTCCTACTGACAGAACAGATAAAGTTGAAAGATTAACATAACAATGCTTCAGAAGTGTAAATTGGCATAAAATCATTACTACTTATCTATACATTATTTGTATGATGGTCTACAAAGTGTATAGCAATTGTCCTTAATGAGGTTGAACTGTCTCTTTCATCAAAGGTGTAACAGTGATGTACTTCATGGAAGTAACCCAGGAAAAAGAAACAGTTGATGAATTCTGTAATGTTAACTTTATCAACAATGTAAAATGTACATTTTTCTGGTAATAACCATGAATTGGTTGTCTTGAAATGTAGATAAATGATAAGTATTAAAGCACCTTCAGATATGGGAAAATGAGTATGTTATGATTTATGTTTCCTTCATTCCTATCACCTTAAATAAGAAAAATGTTAGTACTCAATTGCCAAATAGCTGTGTCTGGTATTTGTTAGATTATGATTAAGAATAGCCATTGACAGCTAGCACCTCAGAGCAAGCCAGCTCTTCTCATTATACAACTGATAATTCAGACAAGATTTAATCAAACAATGAAAATATACAACACTGATCTTAGTTACTATTCAGGTCTGCACAGAAACAGGCTTGTTTGTACATATGGGCAACCAAACACAAGAAATGTTTCAGCTGACAGCCCAAAAGTAAGTGTAAACCTAACTTTAATGGGCAACTGTACTTTGGCTAGCAATAGCCTCAAAAAGGGCCCCTTTCCCTGTGTTGGTTTTGGGTTTTTGTGGGGTTTTTTTTTTGTTTGTTTTGGGTTTGGTTTTTATTGTTGTTGTGTTTTTGTTGTGCTTTTTTGTTTGTTTCTTTTGTTGTTGGTTATTGTTTTTTGAGGGGTTTTTTGCTGCTTTTTTTTTTTTTAATTATTACTATGTTTTTCCTCCAAGAGTGGGAATAATTTGTGCAGATGTAAAGGATGATAGAAGTACTGTTTCTAGGGGCAAGTTTGTGAGCAGCATCTCTTTCCAAGCTGCTTGCAGAGTGGCTTCTGCAACCCCCACCAGGAGCAGACAGACAGAGAGGAAGAACAACTTCACCCCTTTACTTTCCTCCTTATCCTTTTGTATTTTGGCTGACACCTGCAGTGTATAATCAATCAGAATCTGGCCTGCAACCTAATGTACGAGAAAGCAACTTATATTCTGTTGAGTGACCATAATGTCACACTGCACTAAACATGCTCATTAAAACCAGGCAAACCCATTAAGTTAATATAAAATAAGAACCATTCCAAATACTTAAAACTGGAATTGCAGCCAAAATTCCCACAGAATTGGAAATGATTAAGCTACATACTGTATTTAGTACATGCAAACACGTGTGAATGCAAACACATTCATACACAAGGAAATACATACGCAATTTGGAAGCACAGGTTGTGCTTCCCAGTTGCAAAGGGCTAGGAAGTGTTACTATCACCGGGAAAGCTGTTCAGTGATGTTTCTGGTCCTATGGGGTCCCTGACTTAAGAAATTAGTATTTTTACATGTTGGGTCCACTTTTTCCTACTGTCCCTTTTACCACAGAAACTAAATGAAACAAATGGAAAGGGTTTTGCGGCTTCTAAGAAAGGAATATATAGTGTACAGTATGAGTGACAGCGGATGTAGGACCACTACTACTGAGTTAAAGGAATGAGTCTTTGAACTAGTCTTAGCAGCAGTAGCTAAAGGACATGAATGTCTATAAAATAGAAAAATATTCTAGTGCCCACACTGGACTTACAATGGTGGAAAATAGTAAATTATAACCCCATTTTATGATCTCTGAGTGTAGACACATTTCTGCTGCATTTACTCCAAATGCCAGACTGCTTCCAGTGGCTCTTTCATTGAGTTTCCCATCATGACAGCTAGGTCCTTCTGTATCAGGAGGAATTGCACAGGAAAGTTCTCATCCAAAGCCTGATGAAAGCACCTAAGGGAGACAATGGGAAAAAAAAAAAAATCTGCCTTTAATGATTAGTAGGAGGCAGTTGCAACACTAACCTCTAGAAGCATCACAGAAGATCTGCATTTAAATATAGAGGCACACCTCATAAATATATCTCATCTTACACCTCATCTTATATATTCATATAATATACCATTTCTGAACCACTCCTGAGGAGACTTTCGTGGTCCTTGTTAAGAGACACAGCACACCCCAGATGAAGAGTTACAGAAACCTGTTCCTGTCAACATTTGTAATTACAGATGGTCTGAGGAATAAATAGTAAAGAAATTTGAGGACCAAGACTATGAAGAAGTAAATAATCTGTGAATATATCACCATATTAGTGACATTCAAGCTGAAAATCCCCAAGCAACTCTAGAATATCTTCATTCAGTGTACAGAGGCTTGGCCATGGCTATAACCAGGCAATGAACCTCACCTGTGCACTGCAATTGCAAGTGGGTGCTCCCACAGAAACTTGTGCACCAAACTGGAAGGAATGATGACAGTTAATTCTATTAAAGCAATCTTAGTTCAACATTTTCAGTGTTAGAAATGCATAGGAGCACCCAGTCTTGGTGAGAGCAATAGAGGGCTTGCCTGCCCTCCAGCATTAGTGCTTTCTTAGTATTTCTTGGGGTCTATCATGTAGTTCAGCTCTCAGTGAGATTTCTGTGGCTATGTGCTTTGCCACCAGCACCGTCCAATAAAACAGCAGTGGTGATTTTAAAGGGATAATTAATATAAAAAAGTCATTCTGATTAAAGTAAGATCAGTCTACCAGTTTTACAAAGAAATCAACAACTCAGTAGTTATGGCCATATTAGAAACATGAATTATAATAGCATTTTATTTTCAAAACAAGAGCTATCTGCTCTTGGGCTGAGGAAAAAAGAGGCAAGAGGGCTAAATCTGTAACTGGTGACTGTAGTATGATGAGACCCGAACTTTCTCTGACTTATAAATAGCCCAGCCAAAGTCTGGGATGAAGTGTGCTGGGGTCATACAAAGTATTCATGCAGAATTGCACAATCTCATAATTGTAATCCTTGCTTTCACCCTTTAATTTCATAACTGCAATATTTCTTGTGCCAAATCTGTAGTTAAACTGCATACTCTCTGGGAAGCAAGTGTGTTGTCTTTATATTCAACCAGGTGGCTGTAACACTTTTGAGACCCCAATTACTGTAGTATAGTTCTATATATTACTATAATATTAATTTCCCTAAAAAACCTCTTTTCTTTCTTTTTCTTTTTTTTTTTTTTTCTTTTCCATGCAAAAAGAGAAGAGCAAAATGCCAGATGTGTTAAACTGTTGGTTTTACAATCTGCTTAGCAACTTAAGCAGCCTCACTGACAATGATCCCAGTGAGAGGAAACATTTCACAATAAAGCCATTAGCCATGATGTGGTCTGAAGTTCCAGATGAGTGTCTCTAAAAGCTGACTCTTCTTTTGCCTACCTGATTTTGATATAAAAATCCTTGAGAAGTCTATGCTGCTAAATGCACATGTACAATTTCTATTGGCCCATGCATATTGGGCATGATATGCCTATAGTTGGTGCCTGTAAATATACTCTTGAACTCTTTGGAGAGCATGTGGAGCTCATTTGTATTTCTTTCTTAAAACTGCGGGAAAATGATCTATTTTGTGAAAATTGACATTTCCTTGTGAAAAAAAAAATATGTAATTTTTGGTTTCCTTCATAGTATTTTAGAGTAGAAGAAAAACATGTAGCCTTTCACGCTTCCCAGTTCTCTTTATTAACTTTACATATCTGGCAGAAGAAATGTTCCTCAAAATGTCTTCCATATGATGCATTTCAGCTAATCTTATTCTGAATATCCAATTAATCTGAATCATGAGATCTTTAAAGAACTGATTACATTAGAGAAATGTGTAGCTGTCTAAGATTACACCACTGATCAGATGATACCAAATGACGATCCACGTCAATAAGTAGCTAGGAATTATAGGCATACATACAGCCAAGTATTTGATTTACAGACCACACGTATTTACGTCCACACAGCTAACATATATGTGCTCCGAAGGTGTCATTACTTAATTATTCTGAGTTCTGATTTGACTTCTATATTTCATAACAGTTCTTTGAGTCAGCAAATATTGTAACCTGTGATTTTAGGGAAATACAATTGAAAAAAACCTCTAAGCCACCAAAGCAGTGCAACAGATGCCTAGTTTAGGATGGTTGCAGCACGTTTCCCCGCCTTCCAAACAAAACAAAGATCTACAGTAGAAGACCTAGAGCTGTAGTGATAGTGTGATTGAGGTAGAGATCAGAAGAGATGAAGGACTATGTCCATGTATTGGGACACAGCAACAGCAGAAACTTTATTACTTAAAGATGCTGTTGTTATAAGAGGAATTCCTTGCAGAATAAGCTCTCCTAAGTTTCAATAAGTCAGGGTGAATTGTTAGATAGGCTGCAGTTTTGTTAGAAAACAAAATCTGAGAAGGACTGCATCTCATTTTTTCCCAATCAGCGTAAGAAAAGATAGCCTAAAATAAGACCAGATTACAATCATTCTTTGAGATTTTATTGAAAGATAAGAAGAGGGGAAACGAATTTTAAATCTTTCAAAACTGATTACAAACATGAATCAATTTAAGGAATAAGGTATTTTTAACAGAATAGGCATTTTAGCTATATTTAGGATTTATGACTGTTTTCTAAACAAAGCTGCGAAGGAAGAAAAAAAATTTTACTTGGCAAATTTAAGCTATGTTTTGTTTCAAAACATATGGTGCAGAAATTTGGGAAACTTATTTCATAATGCTTGAATTTGCTCCTTAACTCCCCTTCACCATTGTATCTCTTTAGAGGTACACAGTATATTTTACCTGAGTCTACCAGCTCTTTGACACAAACATTCTCCCAACACTCTGCTTCTTCCTCTCAGACCAGCTGTGTCATTCTTGCCTCCTTTTGCCTTTATAAAGAATCTCTGATTGGTAAAAGCTACCATAAATCTCTTTCTCTGTGCCACCTTTAATTTTTCATTTGACTTTTTTTACTACCTTTCTCTCTTCATTATTTTGTGTTTGCTAAAGTGCTGCTATTTGCCATTGTCCAACCTGTCCTGCCTCCCACCTTGTATTCCCAAAAATCTAATTCCTCCAACTGATGGATTGCTAGAAAACTGACAGAAGAAATGCCATCACTTTCTTTATAGAAACCAGGCTGAATGTCAAAGTGGGATTACTTTAAACTGTAACATAATTATAGTTTTTTGTCATTAAGGGTGAAATTCTTTGTTCTGCAAAATCCCTGGAAAAACCCCCTACACACTCTCATGTCTTTTTTTTTCTCAGCAGTGCACAGAGCTACCAGGATCATTATGGAGAAGAGGGAACATTTTCTTCATAGGGAAGAAACTTACACCAATTTTGTCTTCACATTTTCTAACATCATTGCTTACAGTTAATACTAGTTTTTAGTGTCATGCTTCAAACTGACATATAGCTGAGCTCTTTGTGCTTTATGCTGTAATTTGATTTTGCCACATTCTTTAAATATCCAATTTAAAGAGGTAAGAAAAACTCAGCTGCTAGAAATCTCCTTGTTGTTTCCTCATGCAAGAGATTAGCCCCGTTTTACCAAATCAACAATGCATCATTTAAGTCTTTTTTGTATTTATTTTGTTCTATCATCTGTGAAACCATGTGTAATGTATGGGATATTAGAAATAATACATATTAAAACATTCTTTATAAGTCTGAATAAATTCTTCAGGCTTTCTTATATTCCCAGCACATTAAAAAATGTAGAGTTTAAATTATTTTTATTCTGAGCACTAGATGTTAGCTGTGGTCCTAGTACTTTTAAATTAAGTAAGAATTCATTGTCATTGTCATTTATCTAATTCAATGGTAACCACTAGACTCTATCAGTGGTGGCATCCTAGTATGATCTGGAACCTTCACAGAAGGTCCTTTGTGACCTCTAAGTACCAGTGGTTGGTGATGATGAGTGTCCAGGGAACACTAAGTTAAGTCTTGGGTGTAGCCATTTACACTCCAGATATCTCTAGTTGCCAGGTGGTTTGTTGGGAAGTTGTTTTGAAAAGCAGCACTGCTCCTTAACCATCTTATATTTTTGTTATAACTTCTTATAAATAAAGCCATGGCTTTACTTTTTCTATAAAGTGTTTAATCTGTTTTTTCTCTCTGTGAAATTAACCAAAATGTCAACATATTCTGGCCTCTCAGAAATGGTAGGTTAGGTTTTTTTCATTTAATATTGTGAGAGACAGTGTCCTGGTTCAGTAATGGATTGTTGCATTCCCCTGCTGTTTGTCATGCCCAGGTGTTGGCTGTCTCTTGTTTTTCACTTCCAGTACAAATTATTTTGGGCAAGGGCCAGTTGATTGTTCTTTGCTCATTGCCCAACACGGTGTAGTGGCAGGAGTCTGGTAAAAGCAATTCTGGTGTGTGTTTATATGCAAATATCTAATTTGTTTTTTTTTTTTCCTAGTAAAACACGTTTTCATAGTTATTATTTATCCTCCTGTCTGCTTACGCTTTGCAGAGGTGGGACATGCCACCAGTGACACAGATAAGCATGCTATAGACACTCATCTGCAACATTACAATGAGGAAAAGAATCTGTTTGGCCAAAATGAACATCTTCACCGTAAATTTTGTTGATTAATAAGATATAAAAAATGTATGCCATTTATAAATCTATAAACTATTCACAGAAGGGAAATATAATTAACATTTTCAGTCACTTTTAAAGAACAAAATCTGTATACTCATGAAATCCTTCTATTATACTGTATTTGGCTACAAAGCTCCCATTTTCAGTAATATCATGTTTTCACTATATGCTTTCCTCCTGGTTACTGTAATGAAAAAATGTCTGCACTGTTAAATAACGGAAGTAGAAAACAAAAGAAAATATACTATGTATTATGTTTCTGCAAAGAAAAGCAACCAGAGCTATTTAAGCAAACTGGCTTTTATGTTATATTGGGAAAATAAGGAAGTACGAAGTCAAGGTCTCCATCAGAAATACTTGTGTGTGTGTGTAGTCATTTGCAGCCACATCAACACAAACCCTCAGCTGATTCTGCAGAGGCTGTGGGGATTTTCTCTATTTAAAGATGAAGCTCCCAGCAAAGAAAGCTGAAGGGTAGAAGCTCCACATTTAAGGTTCCTCACTGTTATAAGAGAACATACCAGAGTGTAAATATCAATCATTCCTTTACGGTCCTGATTTAACATTTTCTATTCTTTTTTTTGTTGCTTTGCTTTTTGTTAGAAAAATCCCCAGATTTTCAGGTTTTGTCCGTGTGAGAAACAAGGGAACTTTTACACGGCTAATGTTTATTAGTGAACTAATTGACTAGTTCCCCTCTCCAATCCTAAATGTTCTCACATTTTAGACAATCACTCTGTCTCTAATTTGTCCACTTTCCAAATCACTTTCCCAACTTTCACTGATGAAGTCAATAGGTTGTAAGACCACCATGACTGCCTCTGCCAAGAGCTCGGCATTAGGGAAGTGTTGCGTGTTTCAGCCTCGATAGCCTGGAGTAACTATTAGTCCTAATTGTTGAATGGTTGAACGCTTTGAAGGACAAACATATGTCCTAAGGCTGTGGCCCTGATGAATGCAAGGGTTTCTTTCACTTGTCATTAGTAATTGAGGGTAAATTAATATTTACTAAGCAGAGTTTCACAGAAAAGGGAATGCTTGAGAAATCTAAGGAACAAAATGCCACAGGAGAAAATGTTGGTTCCTTTAACACTTTGAACTCAGTTGACAGCAATTAAAAAACAGCTAGTGGAAACTTTGGATAAGCTTAATAATTTTATTACTATCTCCCCCTTATTATAACAATAATTTCCTCTCCCTTGGTATATAAACATTATAAACATTCCAGATGCCTAATATATGTCATTAATGGGTGACACCTTGCTAGCTAGAACTATAGAACTGTTGATTTTTACAAAAGAGATTTTATTCACAGTAAGTGGAAATCCATCATGTCTGTGTTTAGAAGGAGCTGCGTAGGCACCCACTCCTATGTAGCATTGCATTTATTGAATAGATTTGAAAATGCCACACAGATATAGCTTGTGGGACCAAACTGTGACATTTAAACACCGGAGGTTCTTGTCATATGATATGCATATACATATACATTCCCACTTTTGCTTGACATTTCCTTAAAGCATCATTAAAGTCCTGACGTGATCCACATTTAGAATACATAATGCTGATTGAATTAAACATGGAGTGGGCACTACTCAGTGCACGTCTTCCTAGTTAGCTCCATAAGGGGATTTCTTTTTTTTCGGTGTTCAGCTATTCAGTAATAGCAAATGGAAATACAGAATTAAAACTGGCAGGGTGTCCATGCCAACAGTGTAACAGACATAAAACAGTGTGCAAAATAGCACAGGTGTTCTTTGAATGGGATCAAGTCCTAGATTACTCATTTGACTCAAAGTCTTGACTCTCCTACCAAGCCTCTGCTGTTCAGCTTTGCTGACTGAGCCAAGGCAGACACCCCTCATGGGGGCACACTGTGCTTGCAGGAGCAGTTTTCTGCCAGTGGAACGACCTCTCCTCCAGCCAGACACCAGCTTGGATGGTTTTTCTTGCTAGGGACTCATCACACTGGGATCTAGATTGACAAGTGGTAAGAGGGGATTTTCCATGTTCAGACACAGCTATTTAAGACAAGCTTCACAGCATAGACCTGATGTAAAACAAGGTGGACTACACTCTAGTAACTAGAGAGAGGAAAGGAAACTGTGTACCCAGTACTTTCCCCCTTGCAGTGTGAAGAGCTAATATGCCACTGGCATCACAGGCAAGAAGCTATAGGCTCCTCTACCTTAACTGAAGAGTCAAAAACAGAGGAACATTCTGGCACTTGCCAATCCATACAGTTAAATGTCTTTATGGTCACTCCCTTGGCAAATGGAGCAGGATTTAGGATTGCAACTTTATGGAAGTAAAAGATGCTTTCAGATGAAAGACATCCAGCCTGGCCAGTTAAACAAGATTTAAGTCTGCTGTAAAGCCACATGAAACATCCTTACTGGAACCTAAAAGCCCCAAATTAAATGTCATTATGCAGCACATACATTGGATTCATCTGTCTAAAGTGCTTCAGAATAAAGCAAAAACATTTATATATATATATATGTATTTGAGAAGAAAATTTTTTTTACAAAGCTGGCATGACATTGTCTCTTTAATGTGGAAACAGCAAAAATCACTGGTAAGACTGTGTGAAATCTCAGCTTAATCTTTATTAGTCATACGAATCTGTTCCTCATTTTGACATGTTTCTGCTTTTAAGTAAAATGCCTTTCACAGGTAGCCCTGCTAGAACTCCACTTAAAACATGTGAAATCATGAAATGTTCATTTTTTTCCTGGAGCATATGAGTCCTTGTGGAAGATACTCCCTAGGTTTCTCTAGGTTAGAAAGAAAAATACAAAGCTACCCTCTAAAGTCCCAGTGGAGCCTCATTAGACACAAGTATGTCATGCTCTTTAGCAAAACAAATGGTATATGGGAAGCAGTGAAATTTACACCCAGGCTGCTGCTGGCTTCCATGCTGCCCTGCCTGAGCTGGCTTCCTCACCCATCGAAGAGTCACATCTGATTTCCAGTATGGTATGTCTTCCTGCTTGCAACATCTGATCTGCTTTTTTTTTTCTGAGGCTGTAAGTCTTTTTCTTTAAAAGGGGAAATATTTCCAAGGACTTAATTAATTTAACAAGAAATTAATCCAAAACAAGGGGAAAAAGAAAAAACAACAAAAACTCCTCTCACATTAACTCCTGACACTGTACTATACAATTGCAAAGAATTCATGTTTTACTAGGAGCTTTAAGAGCTCAATTTCCCATTAATACCAGTAATAAAAATGTAATTAGAAATGTAGTTTCATTTTCTGCCTCCAGCAGAGCATTTCTGCATTCCACCCCTGCACAGGCTCAGCATTTCAGAGGTTGCAGTTAGCAGCCAGCAAGATGTGTCCTCTTGGCGGAACTTACTGCTTTTTGAAAGATGTGGTCAAGATCCCAAGGAACGGTATTGATACCAGATGCAGTCTTGTCACTAAATCTTAAGCCAAGACTCTCATGAATCTTAAGTTTCCATTTTCTCTCTTTGCTCTGTTACAAGGAAAAGAGTCTAAGTGAATTACTGTTGATGTTACTAGCAGAAGCAGTTTTTATTTGAAAATAGACGTCATCATGGGAAAATGTTATACAAGAAGCTATGTCGAAACACATTTTTACTAAATTAGGCAAGCTGAAGTTGTCATGTCTTAATTAAATGAATGCTTGCATAAATACGTTAGTATCTCTAGTCAGAATCAGTAGTCCTCAAAGTGAATGCTGTGCTGCCAATTTAGTTTCTAGACAATAAAGGCACTGGCTTTTTAACATTAGTGCTGTACGTGTTGCAAAACAAAACAGAAACAATTCTCATTGGTGAAGGATTTCAATAAACTTTAATAATATCCACATGTACAATAAATATTTCTGGGCCCTCAAGCACTTATATTTCCTTTTGAACTTGTGAACAAAAATTGATTCAAGGTGACAAATTTGTAATCCATTATGATGGATAGAGCTGCCTTTTAAAAAAAAGATAATAGTATACCATTTTTATTTTCTCTGTGAGTAGATCTGGAAAAAAATATCTAAAAGGAAGCCAGCTGTAGTGAAATAAAGCAAATATGAAATAAAGTCAGCTGTAATATTAGCTTTTACTGAAGCAAGTCCCACTCAATTAGGAGTTCAAAGAAAGTCAAATGATACAAATATTGGGTTTGGCTACCACAACTGTCCTTGTGGCCATTTGGACTAAACCAATATATTAATTACATAGTTAACATTAATTAAGTCAATTACGACCTTTGAATTAAATTTTCAAGGTGGAAAAACAAGTGTCATAATATTAAACAGAAACATATTCCCAAATATAATTCCAAAGTACAGCTTTGCCATTAAAAGTTCAGATGTTATAGTTTTGCAATACATAACAAAAAACAACTGTTGCACGTGTGGTATAATAGAAAAACTTGATTTCTTAATGATATTTAGTGTATTTACATATTTATTCCCCATTTTCCTTGTAGTTTTATTAGATCCTCTTCCATTAAAATTGAAAACATCATATTAACAGATTCTGAAGGCAGAGAAGACTGTACTCAGAGCTCATGGTCAGAGTGCACACACCATGATGTTGAAAGCCTTGCAATGAAAAAAGAACATACTAAAGACATCCGCAGAGCTCTCAGCTTACCTCTCCTTTTTATTCTTCAGTGACACTGAATGCATGTTGCATTGGAGTCAAGAGAGGCAGAGTCTGGCCACAGGTTTGAAAGAAGGCAGATTCTGCCCTGTACTTATTTGTTTGTAAGAGAATAATAATGAACCTGTGCTAAGGTGTCTAGAATGGATATGTGTCAACACAGCATACTTTTGCTCAAAGAAGACAGAAGGCTTTATGGGAAAAGTCACATGAATTAAAGGGTGTTTGCCAGGTAAATGCTGCTGGCTTGCTGCACCGACTCGCTCTATGTGAAGAGCAGACACAATCTTTTCCTTTACCTGTGTTCCATACCATAATATCCAAAGTAAAAAGAGAAGATAATTGTAGGCTGTGTTTTTAACTAAATTATGAGAGGTGCCACATGGTGGTGATCTGCAGGAAATGTATACTTTCCATATTCTGCAAGGTTTTTACAGGCCTTATGTGAAATGCAAGAGAAAGATGTAAACCCAACAATAATGTGAATGTGTAGCTAGTAAGAGATAAGAAAAGCATAGCAAAAGTATGCAAAGAGTATCAATGAGTAGTCAGTGATATAAACCATTACAACAAACCCTTCTTATATATGTGAAGCCAGATGCTGTTCCAAATTACATTACTGTAAATCCAGAATAGTTCCACTGAAGCCAATGAATCTACACCAGATGAGAGAAGAATTTTGTCTGCGATCTATTCACTTCAGATCAGTTCATATCCATATGTCTATAGTTTACTGTAGTACTTTTCTAAATGAAGAAAATACCTGAAATGATCCAGTGCTCTCCAGCAGTGTTTTTGTCTGAAAAAGCAAGCTAAGCTTCTCTAATAGTTGAGCTTCTGCTTACCATATTACTCTGAGTTTATTGACTGCAATCAACAGACTAAGTTAATGTTGAAGGGGTAAGAATAGTAAAAGAATCTCTTACTTCTAATTTCACATACATAGTGGCTTGAAACCAGAATTCAGAATGGGCTACTTAAAAGGCCTGTCTGTTATGCATAGTTGTTAAAGTATGGCAGAAATTAGAGAAGTTTACAGTATGTCACAGCTCTCAGCCTTGAACATGCAGTATATTTAGATCTACATGTACATGAATGATGGGCAATGGCAAGACTTCGTAGATGCCAGGGCTCCCTTCCTCACCACTTTTGTGGTACAGCAGAAATTCATCATCACAGAAGATTGTGGAGTTTATTTCCCCTAGAGAAAATGGTAAGAAATAGAGTAGAGATTACAGAAACTCAACTACTTTTCAAGTATATCTGCAGTGTACTTGACAGTGAGTGATGGTGTGTTCTATATAGGTTAACAAAATTATTTCCCCCCTGATTTGCTCATAGATAGAAACCACATTACAGAAAGTAATTTGCTTTACATTAACATAGCAGATGAGACAGTTTAGTAGAATAAGAGATATAGCAGGAGATTCAGTGTGCTTCAATTAGGCACCTTTCTCTCTTGCATGGTAGATTAATAGTCAGATGTTTCCAAGGATCTAAGAGCTTGTCAATAGAAAGCAAAAATTGCATGGGTGTTTCTCATCTGTTCCTTGAGGGAGTTCAGACTTCTGATTCAAGACTGTAAAAGTGTAGCTTTTATCCACTCAAAATATTATCTTGTTAATATAACTATCTAACTGAGAAGAATCACCATTTCCAAGACCTACTCATATTAGTGACAAGTTGTTTTTTGCCTAAAAATGCAGGAATTTGAATGTAGGTGTTTGAATATGTTCCTGGGAAAAAGAAAACTCGGGTAAGACTCCTTACATCTCTAGAGGTAATTTGAATTGACAAAGACAACCAGCTATGCCAGCCTCTGTTCAACTTCCCTCTCCTTGTTTAACCATTAGGGTCAAAGACCTCTGCCTCCTTCAAGGATGGAGTTTTTCCTCCCCTGTAGCCAAGGGGCAGCCCTCACCAAACCATAAGAGTAAGTGGGAAGAACTCTTGTTTCTACAATACAGTAGCAAGGACCTAATGTGGAAAAGGAATACCAGACCTTTTGCCCTACTTGCCCTCCATCTTTGGTTGTTTGGTAGTTTTGCAGCTACTCTGTGAGGCTGACTGCATTTTAGAGCTGCATAATGTGAATGGGAATAGTATTGGGAGCAGAATCAAGTTCCATCTTTCCAGCTGAGTACCAAAACCATGAGGCTGTGCAGGCCAATTCCCTTTAGCTTGCCCTCCTGCTGATGCTTTGACTTTTGCACACCAGAGGAAACAATGGTTCGACTTCAGCAGAAGGGCTAACAGTCCCTGTCCCACTGCCCAGCCCAGCTGATAGCCTGGGGGTTTTCCTCTTTTTGTCAAAAAGTGGGCTTGGAATTCTTCAGAGTGAGAAGGTTCTCGGTCCTTAATCTGTCCCTCCATGCATTAGAGCTGTATAGCAAAGATGGACTTTTCTAGAGAGATTTCCAAGGGAATGTGTTTGTAGTTGCCTCTAGTGCTGATGTCACTACTGTCTGTGTGTGAATTTGCTCAGAGAATGCCAAACCTTGGATCCTTTCCGTGACATAGGTCCTTATACAACAAGGTCCTATAATATAGGTTCTATGCCATGAAATCCTAAGCACCTCCCCACCTCAAGTCTCCAGGCACCTGCTAACACACACTGAAACACATATTTCTGCACTAGTCTCCCTGCCCTGGTTTCATGAGGAGAAAACAGATAACTATAGCCCATGTGGGAGCTTTGGTGCTCTTTGGTAGTTAAGCATCAAAGAAGGACTCCCGTTTCAGCTGACTTCTCAGCATTTAAGCAGGAGTTAAAGAGTCTTACAGGATCCGCTATCCTAGTGGTATCAAGTAGAAGTTCTTCCTCTCATCTCTGAACTCCAAGATGATTGCCTAAGCTGAATTTTCTACAAGAGATCCATCTTTATTATAGTAGTACAATATGAGATGAAATTCACAAAGTGTTTTGCACAACTGCAGATATTATCTTACGCATGGACTATTACTTTTCCTTTCCATTGTTTTGCAGATTGCAAAGCTCACAGTCAGTTTATCTCCCTGCAGAGCACAGATACTTCTCCTTGATTTGAGAGGAGGTACATGTAACCTATACAGAATAGGACCGTCATATCTTTTTTTAAACGTGAGCAAATAAATGTTGAAGAGAAGTTTCAGTTTTACACTGAAAATTAACTGAATTTTGTTGTTCAGCAAAGAATGAGACAACACTTCTAAAACTGTTATAAACCCTTTTCTAGTGGTTCTATGATTAGACTGAAAATTATAGCATTCTAAAAGACTCACATACAAGATACAGTTTATGCACTTCCCTGCTTTGTTCTACAAAGCTGTGCTGTTGACGTCATCTTTTCGGCAACACATGGCAACAACAACTTACAGTGGTAGAAAATAATTTAGAATGCTGCTGTTGAAACAGAATCTACTCATGGTGTTGAGTCCAGCTGGAATTCCAGTGGAGCCTTGCAACATTGCTACCAAGAAACACCTCTGTGTGTTGATTTTCATCAGAGTTTTACATGCTGTAAATTTCAGCTTCAAACTGATCCTCATTTCTGTCAGAACAGTGATTTTTTTTATCCTACTGGGGTACTAGCTAGAGGGAGCAAAGAGAGGGTAAGTGAAATTGGCTCCTTAAAACTCTATAAATGTCTTTCTAGAATAAGCAGAAAGAATTAAGAAAACACATGAGTCTTAAATCACATAGAGCCTGATGTAACTACCAGTGACAGCTGAATTGCATATGCTTTATTATATGATGCTATTAAACAGCAGAAGAAAGTTACTAATTTTTAAGAGTTATAAAAGTTAGAGAAGACAGAAAGTTAAGAAAGAACTTCTAAATATTTTAAGGGTATATTAGAATCAGAATTGTAAAGGAGAAAGCAGAGGAATGAGCACAGTACTTTTTTGCAGCATAAAATCTCTTTCTATTAGGGGATGTTAGGCTAAGAGAGAGCTAGGTCTTTTTAGCCTGGAGAAAAGGAGACTGTGACCTCATTAGTGTTTATAAATATGTAGGGGGCAAGTGTTCGGAGGATGGACACATGCTCTTGTCAGTGACAACCAGTGACAGGACAAGAGGTAATGGGTACAAGCTGAAGCATAGGAGGTTTCGGGTAAACATAGGAAAAACTTTTTCACGGTGAGGGTGACAGAGCACTGGAACAGAGTGCCCAGAGAGGTTTTGTGGAGTCTCCTTCTCTGGAGACATTCAAAACCCACCTGGATGCGTTCCTGTGTGACCTGATCTAAGTGATCCTGCTCTAGCAGGGGGGTTGGACTAGATGATCTTTCAAGGTCCCTTCCAAACCCTAGCTTTCTGTGATTCTGTGATTTTTATTTTTCTTTTAAACAGTATTTTCTACCCATAAGTACTCTAGGATAGTGCTTGTTTGGCTAAATATTTCACTGCACATATACTTCAAAGTTACCTTTCCCTATGTGTTACCTGCCTGATGAAAAAAACAACCATTGAGGTTGTGGCTGGAGGCAAGGGTAAAAAAACAACTACATGTAGTTTAAAAGTATTTTTCTGAAGAACACTGAGGTCATGAATTTTAAGTAACTTAATTCACATTTCAGAGCAAAACCTGTCTTATTTTCTTCCACAGTTTTGTGCAGAACATCTACTTATGAGTAAACCCTAAACTAAATCTATATTGGCTCGAAGTTAACAGCTTGACTTTCCAACTAACGTGACCACAGTGGAGTGAAGTATTTGATGGTGAAATAAGCTGATCTCTGGCCATTTTTATTTCTGGTTTGTTTTGGGTTTTCTAACTCTCTTAGCTGAAAGATATCTGGGATGCTTATGTTAAGTTCAATTGAAAGACAAACGCAACCATTTTCTTCAACAAAGTTCATGGAACCTTTTTTTTTTCTTAAAGGAAATTTGTATATATGAAGTCATCTGGATGACAATCTTGGCTTTGGGTCTGGCTGAATAAGAGTATAACTGATGTGCAGAGCTATGTGCAGCCATTTCATGTGCTTTGAGTTTTAAATCTATGTGGAGAGCATTGTGCCTGTTGCCTGTGAGTGCTCATTCTCTCCCTTTTTCTCAGAGTGTATGTGAATTGTTAATAAATCAACTGCTAAACTGGGATCAGTAATATGCAGAAAATATTCTGGGTTGGCAAGACCAGTCAAACATTTGGAGGTGAACTGGCAACAGTTTTCTGAGGTTAATCTATTAGAGCAGATCTGGGGTGTTGAAACACAGGATATTACGGTCACTGCATGCATGGTCATTTCAGGTGGAGTGCTTGCTTCCCTCCAGAAGGACACATGTCCAAGATAAAAGAAAACATCCAACAATGTTGTAGGTGTATATGCTTGGCAAATCCTGCACTTAAACATCTCTAAGTCATCCCCGACTTGGATTAAGACATCCTAAAGGAAAATGGAGGCAGATGATGATTTGGAAATCATGTACCATTCCTTGGTGTGATGACTTAGCCAGGTCAACAGATGACTACATAAAAGGCCCTTCTTTTCCATCCTTCTTGGAAAATGACTGAGAAGCTGATTTTGTCTTCTTGTAAGTATCTATGGCTACTGTATAAAGCATTCAATAGAATAGAATAGAAAAAAATAGAATAGAATATTACAGTTGGCATGGGACCTACAAGAACCTCTAGTCCAACTGCCTGATCAATTCAGAGCTGACCAAAAGTTTAAGTGTGTTACTAAGGGCATTGTCCAAGTGCCTCTTAAACACTGACAGCCTTGGGGCATTGACCATCTGGGAAACCCGTTCCAATGTTTGACCACTTTCTTGGGAAAGAAACATTTCCTAATGTCCAGTTTAAAACTCCCCTGGTGCAGCTTTGAACCATTCTCACACATTCTGCCACTAAGTACCAGGAAGAGATCAGCGGCATTTTCTCCACTTTCCCTTCTAGAAAGCAATGAAGTCGCCTTCCAGAGGATCAGA
Source organism: Actenoides lindsayi (assembly GCA_025331215.1). NCBI lineage: Eukaryota > Metazoa > Chordata > Aves > Coraciiformes > Alcedinidae > Actenoides > Actenoides lindsayi. The sequence continues at coordinate 3,500 of WTSP01020786.1, read as the reverse complement.
GGTTTCCTGGTGTTTCACCCAATGAAACGTACTAGTGCAAAGAATCCACCACAATGTTTTTCTTAATAAGGATATCCAAAAAGCATTGTACTGTATTTTCAGACTTTTCAATAAAGGGATTTCAAGCGAAAGAATGTAAATAGAATTTATCATGAGATGATAACACCAAAGGGAATAGCTGTGAACAGACTGGAAGAGAATTTATGTATGTGACATTGTCTGCTTATATGTGGCACATATTGTAATCATCATTATTTGAATTATTCTTTTCCTTTCTACTCGGCAGGCCTATCCATTATGAAAATTGTTATTGTTTCAATGAGAATGCAAGTTGTTCTGAGTTTTGGGAAGCAGATTATAGCTATTGTTGCCAGTTCCTAAGATGCCCGTTGGGTATTACTATGTTATTCAGTAAATAAAGAGTTTAAAACAATAATTGTTATTTGTTAGAATGAACATATTTCAATCTCTTCTTCTTACCCCTATAGTGCAGGACCTTTCAGTCAGCATTTTCTATTTCTAGCTACTACCAGTATTTGCAAGATGAAAATGCCTTAGCAGTCAGGACATGAAAATGAGAGGTGCCATAAGTTAGTGATGAAGTTCATTTTGAACTACTTTTATTTTTTTAATCTCTGAGGAACAAACGTGGGATTCACAACAACCAAAACTAACAGTACCAAAATTAAATGTCAAACTCTTTAAAGTAGGAATGGCAGCAGCCATCTCCTCTACATATTGGGCATGCTGGGTCATTGGTAATGGATGCTACTGAAGACGGTATTGGTAGCTGTATTGTGCATCTTAGCCTAGATTATCAGTCCTGTGTGTACCCAGCCCTTCTTGACATTGGTGGGAACTCCAATAATACCTTTGAGTATTTCAGTACTTAGGGGTTTCCACTTCAGCCTGTAAACCCTGTGGGCAGAGCTCTTGCCATGGTCTGAAGATGTTCCTTACACAGGAAATGTGACTTGCCAGACCTTCAAAGTCTATTTTGTTTTTAAAGGCAGCAAAATATTTCTTCTTTGACATCATCCAAGGGATGTCCTCCTCCTCCCCTCCCCTCTCCTCTCCTCTCCTCTCCTCTCCTCTCCTCTCCTCTCCTCTCCTCTCCTCTCCTCTCCTCTCC
>WTSP01020785.1:6188-106019 GCA_025331215.1 Actenoides lindsayi | reverse complement strand
GTAGACGCTAGGCCTCGGCGCAGGCCAGGGGGGGGAGGGAGTGGGGCGAGCTGGGTGGTTAGGAAAAAAAGAAAGAAGTTAAACTAGTCAAGCTTTAACACCTGTAAAAATAAAATTAATAATGACCAGCTTCCAGCCATAAATCTGATTTTTTGTTTGGTTGGTTTGTTTTTATTCTTCTTCCTAGTTCAAGCAAAGCATTTCTGGTTTCTGTACTGGATTTGTGTTCTATCAGTGTACATTGAATCCCTGTAGTGACACTGAGCTTACAAAGTAAAACACTATGAAATACTGTGCTAGAAAATTAGAAGTAGGTTACATGTTATCCTTGAGTTGTTTCTGATGTAAAAGCCCAATTGGTGACAGTCTGCTATTTTGTGTCTTAAAGAGAGAGCATGTCTAATGTGGGAAATCTTGAAAATTTGAGGTGCAATTGAGTTGCAAAGTTGTGGTGATGTTATAAATGAAAATCTAAGTACAGCTTCTGCCTCATTTAGAATCTTGTGTTGAAGGTAGTTTTATGTAATAGCAATCAACTTCTAGTTCCATTTTTATGTTTAGGGATTGGCTTTCTGTGTTGTTTTTTTTCCTCTATTTTGCAGAGGTGGTAGTGGGGGAATATCAACCTACTCAACCAAACAAATTAAAAAAAATAATGTACTGGTCAATGAAGATGTCCCTTCAGACAGTTCATAGTCCTTAGGGGAATTTGGGATTTTGTATGGCTTTTCTTTGTTTCTTCTTGCTGATTAGAATACGATCACATCACTGTATGTCACAGTGAAGCAGAGCCCTGTACCTGGGATAATGTGTTTTATCATCTTTTTTTTCTATTAGTATGTGGCCTAATGTGCCTGGATTTCAAATGAGAATGCTTGGGATGTTTGCCTTTGAGCTTTTGGTAGCTGAACTGTCAAGGCAGCTGTGTTTGGATTGGAGGGTGTTTTGAGCAACGAATACCACTCAGTAACAAAATGGACTTTAAATGTGGAAAACTCTTCTGTGAAAGCTTAACTGACATTTAATAGAACACTGAAAGGTAATTACTAGGAAAAAATAATCAAAACTTATGCTGTGATATTTCTCATTTAACGTACATCTTGAAGCAGTGAAAATCTTTCCTGAGAGAAGTTTAACATTGGATCACCTTGAGGAGCATTAAATTTGATGTCGTGTTTTCTGGACTTACTAATTTATTCAAGAAAAATAATTGAAAAGAAACACCACAATATTAGATAGCTCTTGCTAGCTTAGAACTCTGAACGGGCAGCTATTAAAAAACCCAAAACCAGTGACATACCATAGGAAGACCATCAGTAAGGTAACGGCTGTTGGTCTTGTGGTGATGTTTCTAGGTCAGTGTAACTGTGCTCGCTGAATGATAACTTGCAGTGTTAATGAGTGTTGGAGGTGGTAATGGGAAATTGAGCCATGTGGAATAATAGGTTTTTGGTAATCTCTTCAGTAGTGTTTTTTCAAAGCTGACATTAATGGCATTTATTTTTCACTTTGGTGTATATATAAACCAAGGATATTTAACACAAGCTGCTGAAACAACTGCTGTGGTCAGGTCCTCAGGTATCGGACAGCATGACTGTTTGTTATTTTAGACAGCACATGGTATTGCTACCTGCATGGTTCCGTTGGAGATAGTGGAACCAGGTCTTTCTTGTGTTGATACTGTTTATGTAAGTGAAGTGCTAGTTTGTATTTCTTGAGACTTTTCTGTAACTAATGCCAACAAAGTCTGTGGCTGCAAAACTTGTATTTCCTCATCCCCTTTTTGTGATACCCAGATTCCAGGATTAAAACGATGTGAAGCAGTTCCCTTGAAATACACTTGATACCTTGGAAATATTTAGAAGTCATTAAATCTTGGTCTGTAGGCAACCAACATTCATGTCCTGTGGTGAAAGGAAGAAAGGCTCCTTCAGTACAATGTTTGTTCTATTTCAAAAGCTGAGATGAAATACAAGCTTTTCCAACTGCTTTTAGGCATACCAATGTTTTGCAGGTGCTTAAATTCATATGAAGAGAGTTGCTACACCCTGATGACCATAAAAACTACTCCTTTGTGTCACTTTGGTTTCCACTCATGTATCCCAAACGCTCAGTGTTTGTACTGTGCAATTGAATTAGGTGCTTACTGGTGGTATTGGCTGTACCAAACGTATTTATTGAATTAACCGGAGGAAGACTGGGGAGGTGGGATAACATCTGTGACAATACTGTGCAGTATCAGTTGACAACTTCTACTGTAGAAAACTTGAAAATAGCATTTTCTCCTTTTCAATTCTTGTACAAGTATTCACCTGTTTCATTCTCCATGCACCCCCCTGAATTTTGACTTACATGGTGATAATCAAGAAATACTACTGAAATTAAAACCACTGCGTATTGTCCATATAGAAACGTTAGTAGTGTGAAAATACAGAGGTATCTCAATTTCTTTTTACAAAACTGTATTTTACAGCTTCTTTATATTTACTATCCTATTACTGGTTATTCATCAAGGAAGAAAAATTCCTTTTTTTCATCTCTTAAACAGCCGATAATTTCAAACGTACTGACTTGTCTTTTGCTAGCAACAAGGTTTGAATTGTGAGTCCTTCCTCTCCCCTAAGATGTGCTCTCAAAGCTCTATCCTGATGCTCTGCTTGCAGGGACAGGACAGCACACTGGTGATGTATGTTTGGAACCACCATGCCCCATGCCAAGCCCACCTGCTCAAGAATTGCTTAATGCCCATTTTGGTAGCATATGGCAGCGACAGATTCTTGTCACCGTAGTGAGGGCTATTCTAACAGGAACAAAGGACAGGAAAAATATCAAGAGCAAGCATAATTAAAATGAAGATAGAGTGAACAGAGAGTATGTATAATTGTTTAGCACTTGGAATATAATTTGTAGGTATGCAACTCTTGCATCTGTGTGGATTTCCAATGGGTTTTGTGAAAAAATCGTAAATGTTAACCTTTAACTGTCCTGGAAGATGAAAAAGGAACAATTGTGGAGTATCGTGTTAAATTAGGCATAGATTGTCTATAAAAGATGCATGAAATAGTTAAGATTGCATTTAGTGTCAGTTGTTTTTGAAGCAGAAATGTGGAAATTCAGGGGCTGTAAAATGACAAATATAGCAACATAAGATCAAAGAGACATGAGAACAGGGGAAAAAGAAATGGGTATTTTTGAAATATATTCTTTTAAAATATATTCTGATAACACCCTAAAGATTTCTCTCCAGCCTAGATAAATGGTAATTGTAGATATATTTAAGAAAGTAAACAAGACATTGGGGTTTATGAAGTTGTTGCAGTGAGTTAGTGGCTTGTTGTATACTCCTTAAAAACAAAACCACCCCTTAATGATAGTTTTTAAATACAGAAGTATTCAGCACAATGGAGATCTCCTATGGTAAGTGAATGTTGCTGAAAACACTAGCTTCTGCTTGCCTGTCATACCTGGTGGAGGGAATCAATATTAAAAAAAATGGCGTAACTGACATGTATTATAAATAAGGCTGTCTTGGAAAACTACAGAATGATTCATTGAAATAGACTGATTAGTATTCAGGATCATCAATCATTTCGCTTAATCTTGGTTTAGCAAAAAGTTGATATTACCATTTAACACACAGTATTGAATTTTAAAATATCTTTGACTTTAGGATGAGAGGAAATGGGCTTCAGTTGTGCCAGGGGAGGTTTAGATTGGATATTAGGAAAACTGTCTTTACTAAGAGAGTGGTGAGGCATTGGAACAGACTGCCCAGGGAGGTGGTGGGGTCACCATCCCTGGAGGCATTCAAAACACGTGTAGACACGGCACTTCAGGACATGCTTTAGTGGTCATAGTGGTGTTGGGTTGATGGTTGGACTTGAGGATCTTAGAGGTCTTTTCCAATGATTCTATTCTACAATTCTATGATTAAATCAGGAACAACATAGAGGATCTCAGAGTGCATAAAAAAAAACATGTGCCACTCAGCAATGTGGACAAATGATGTAGTTTTATTTATAGCTGTATATATAGCTGGATATCCATATGCTCTGTATCCAGTAGGACAGCTTGAAAAGATAGCAGTGTAATCACATGTTGGCAAAGTTGATACTGATTATTGCTTCATATAAGATCACAGGACTCACAGGTAAACTCTTGCACTGATGAGTCCAATTCTTTCTCTTCTCAGCAAACCCTTATCCCATTTCTGTGTTGTATTCTATGCTAATGTCAGTGAGTTTTCTTTCCCAACAATATATTCAGTAATTTAGCAAGCCAGCTTTTTAGGAATTTAATCATCTTCCCATCTTCACTGGGAAATCTTTATAATTTTAGTCTAGGGTCTAGGTTAAATTAATTTACTTGGGACTTAAGAATAAAAGTAATTTCTTTGACCATTTGTGTGAAGAGTTTACTTGTGTGAATTGTCTGGGGCTTTTGTCTGTTTGATCCTTCTGAAGACTGGTTACACACTTGTGCTGTTAGGACTTTATTTCTCCCAAATTAATCTGGAAATGGTGACTTGTTATTTACTGCAATTTTTACTCTGTTTCTAATGATGCCTATTGGGAACTTTAACTCTTACAACTTAAATGTCAAGTTACCATGTAAACTACTGCTTCCTATTGGACAAAGATCATTTTCTACTCTGAAGAATCCTAAGGTATAATGGTCAAACTATGAGCAGAGAAAGAAAAAAGCAAGCAAATATTTAATGTGTATTTTCATCTAAAAACCCCAAACAAACACAACACTGTAGCTCTGAGATTTATTTTTAACCTTTGCTTTTCCTTTTCTTTGATCAAGTGTTATTAAAGCAGGTAAACGTGGCTATTGTTCTGACTGCATTTCTTTTCATGTTTTTTGTGTCTATTTGAGTCTGAAACTTTGTAAAACTCTGAAATGGTTCTGCATAATGGCTGGTCAGATATGCTTCAAAATCTTTGATGAAGTAGCTACTTGTAGCTGCGAATGAGAGAAACTGGAAATGAAATATTGTAAATAATCAAGCCCCTTGAGGAGCTGAGACATTTTTGAAGAAAAAAGAGCACTGGGTCGTTATTTGTTTTATGATCCTACTGTCATTTCTAAATATGTCAAATATAATAGTTAAAAAGAAATGTGTACTTGTATTTTTCAGGTATTTTACTGAATGACAGTGAAAATCATTCGGCTGAACATGTAGTTACATTCCTAAACTAATAATAATAAAAAGATATTCTGAGTATCACAGCAGCTTCCAAAGAAGAGGGGAAAAAATATCTGTATCTATTAATTATGTACATATATAGCACAAACAATTTTCTTCCTTTGATCTTCATTTAATTCTAGCGCCAATACATATTATTTTCTTCTAGAGCTGCAGAATTCTGCCTGGTACTATTTCTTTAATCTTGGTCCTTAGGAAACAAACTTCTGATCTTTGAATTTTAGAGAAGAGGCTGTATCAGCTGTTCCTGATAAGTAGCTTTTGTCTTTTAGGAGAGAATTGTTCATATTTCTTCCACAGATTTCCAAAAATGTCTTAAGTTCCCTGACTTTTCTAGTGTAGTAGGAAATCTGGGTTTTTTTTTAATGGGTAGGTGACGTGAGAACAGAAAAATAAAGTCATTTGCTTTTCATTGCCACTCTCTTTTCATTTGCCTTTGTTTGTTTATAATTGAGTGTATTCTTTTGCTCTTCATTTTTTTTGGACTTGGAGCAGAATGCTCATACTTGAGAAGAAGATGATGAAAAAAAAATTTAACTTCCGAACATTTCAAAAAGAGGGGATAATTGTCCATTGAAGACAGAAGATCTTTGATAAATTAGGTGTCAGTTTAAATGGCAGATTATTTCCAAATGTGAGAAACTTAATTTTTGAAGAATGACGACTACTAACTATAGGTGGCAAAAGTAAAACTTGGATCTCCTCAGTGGTATTTATGCAAATGACCTGTCTCAGCTTAAGAAGCTAGTAAAGTCTTGTATTTAAAAGTTGGAAATGCCCATGTATAATTTGTTAAAATCAAACAATGTTTCTGTAATATGCATAGAAAGAACTTTTTTATCTTCCTTAGAGTTTTTAAATACCCTGTATTTTACTAAGGAGCTTGGTTAAAACTATGGGTTGATTTGAATAGCTTTCATCTCTCTTTAATTTCTCTTACCTTTGTATTTCCCTGAAAGTGAAGTTTTGATTTGAGGTACTGTAAGGATTTAAGGTTGCACAAACTCCGTGAGTCGATGCAATGTGAGTGCACCTGAACCACGTGGATGGCAGCAGGGTTGGAATGTGCCTTTGCGGGCTCACATTGTCTGGCCACTTGCGTATTATTTATTCACTGCTTATTTTTGCAGTGGAAAGTTGTTGCATCACAGACAATGTCATATCATGTTCTCCATTCTCCTTTCATACTCTGTCAGGGCAATAACGTTAATTTGTGTCCATTTGAATAATACTCGTTGTCACATGGGAAGAGATCTTGTGACAGGCATGGGCTTTGTTTAGCAAAAAACACTTTCAAGAAATGGTAATTTTGGGAGACTTCATTTTACAGGAAAGAAGCAGAGTGGCTACACAATTGCAACCCATGGGTTTTTATTTCAGTTTGACCATTCGCCAATGCTCTAGGCATATGAGAAATGTAATTCACTTTCCATGGTGCAGTCTAAATGCTCCATAAGTACAGTGATCAAACTTTCTCTCCATTTCTGATTGCCAATTGCTGTCTTTTTTTGTTTGCTGAGTGATTCCAAACTCTTTGATGCATCTTTGTGCTTACAGTGGGAGTGTTGTACATGCCTGTTATTTTGGCTTTGTGTTCTGATGTCAGTAGCACACAGAAGAAATGAGCTATTCCAGGAGCAGCCGCTGCCATTTTCAGATACACCTTACAGGAGGGCCGGGGGCTGCTTGGGTTGGCCGCAGTCCCGAGGCATCCTTTTGGCAGTTGCTGAGCTGCCTGGGACCAACACAGGGCAGTCTGTGTCCTTGTCCAACACAGGGCAGCCCCTGCCACCAAAATCCTGCTGGTTATACCCAATACAGTGACCTAACACTAAAGAGATTCCACCTGTAGATAGCACTGCAAGGGGGTCCTTCAGGTCAATGAAGAAGGTGCAAAGAGGAGGTGCTGGGATTAGACTTTGACTGAAGCTACTGCTGGAATTACTGGTGTAGTACAGGTCAAAGATCTTCCTTTTAATTAGGCAAAAGATTGGAATACTGTGCAAAGGTAATTGGATAAATCTAAGAAGTATTAAAAAATCTCAATCCAAACAAGCCTCACCCCATGCCCTACACACATTAAAGCCCCCACCAAAGCCCCAGAAACTCATCAGCAGGCAAAAAAGCCTCAATGGCCCTGCATTTAGACAGCAAAATTTCTGCATTAAGCTGAAGTGATCAGACAGGAATAAAAAGATCCTTGTAAATTATTCAAGTTCAGCAGGTTATCTACCCATGAAAATGCAAATGCAGCCCCAGGAAGTATCAGCCCTATGGCTGAGTTTTTTTGACGTGAGTGTTAATGACATAAGCCCTGAGTATTCTTTTTCTGGGCATCCTTTTTTAATGAAAAATGAGCATAAAGTAGAATTGAAATAAAGATTGGCAAAAACCACAACCAGTTTCATAATATGGGGAGACCAATGTTTTGCCTTTTTAATGTAAGAAAAACAAAGCATGAGAGTGGATTTGTTTAGTTTTTACAGGTAGCTGTGTTTAAGTACCACATAGAATCCCATTTGTTTAAACTAGGAACCAGTATTGGCACCATTTTTTTTCATATGTTGTAACATACTCAGAAAATGGAACCAAGGAACTATGAAACTAAGAAAAATTCTGCAAAAGGGGGGTTTGTGGATAGAAGGTCCATACTACACCTCATTGACACTCCCCAAACCATATTCATTTCAAAGTGATATTGTAGCCAAACAGCCAAATATTAGCACCTTACCAGAAATTATAACGGTGATGTTACTCTGGTACCTAATTACCAAGTGATACGAAGCAGGAAGCAAGTGCACAGCCTTAAGCTCCACCCGTTTATGTACAAACGCATTTGTAATTGGGAATATGAGGTGCTTAGTGTATAGACTGAGGGACATTCTAGTTTCTAGAAGCATATGAAGATATTTCTTGTGATCCAGCACTTGAAGCCCCTGAGGAGACTTTGTGACTGCTGAATAAAACAGCCTACAAAGTTTGATGGAAATGTTTGATCAAGTCTGTGACACTTCAGCTTGTCCTTTTCATTAGACAGTAATGTCTTAGAAGTTGTCCTAGGACTTTTGCCATCTTATTTCTGTCATGATTGTGTAAATCAGTGGGTCCTGAGGGAACTGTCGGATGAAGTTGCTAAGCCACTATCCATCAGATCTGAGAAGCTGTGGCATTCCAGTGAAGTTCCCACTGAAAAGTGGAAACCTAATGTCCGTTTTTTAGAAAGGAAAAAGAAATAGAAAAATACAGGCCAACGAGTCTTACCTCTAATCAGCAAGATCATGGAGCAAATCCTTCTGGAAACTATGCTAAGGTATATAGAAAGTAAGGAGGTGATTGGTGAAGGCCAACATGGCTTCAATAAGGGCAAATGATGCCTAGCGAATTTGGTGGCCTTCTATGATGGGTTACAATGCTGGTGGATAAGGGAAGAGCAACTGATGTAATCTACTTGGACTTGTGCAAAACATTTGTCACTGTCTTGCATGACATCTTTGTCTCTAAATTGAAGAGATGTGGATTTAATGGATAGGCTACTTGGTGGATCAGGAATTGGTCGGATGGTTGCACTCGAAGAGTTGTGGTCAACAGCTTCATGTCTAAGTGAAGACCGGTGATGTCTGGTGTTCATCAGGGATCTGTGCTGGGACTGGTGCTGTTTAATGTGTGTGTTTGGCAATGTGGACAGTGGGATCAAGGCACCCTCAGCAAGTTTGCCTGCAACACCAAGCTGTGTGATGCGGTCAACATGCTGGAGGGAAGGGATGCCATCCAGAGGAACCTGGACAGGATTGAGAGGCGGTCCTGTGGGAACCTCATGTAATTCAACAAGGTCACATTCAAGGTCTTGCAGCTAAGTCAGGGCAATCCCAAACACAAATACAGTATGGGCAGAGAATGAATTAAGAGCAGCCCTAAAGAGAAGGACTTGGAGGTGCCGGTTGATGAGAAGCTAAACAAGACCCAGCAATGTGAGCTTATAGCCCAGAAGGCCAACCATAGCCTGGGCTGCATCTAAAGAAGCATGACCAGCAGAGGCTGAGATGTGAGGTCTCAGCAGCCGTGTGGAAACTAGACTTTGGAGCCTGCAACAGTATCATCTGCCCTGTACTGAGTCCCTGCACTCATTACCTGGGCTACAATGGAATTGTTGGCTTCAAACAAACACCAGGGGGGGTATTTATATATCTTGAGTATTTCTGTGGCTCTCATCTGCCTTTCAAATTGTCCAGTTTCTAAGGATGATTCCTTTCTTCAGATTTTGGGCTCTGTATTAAGAAAGTGCATTGTTTTGGCTCTTCCTGGTGCTTTTCCCATATACTATACAGGTTTTGCTTATTGTATTTCCGATCTGGAGAAGTTTTTCCCAGAGTATTACTTTCTACAGACAGTCTTAGTGCTATCTGCATTTGAAAAATGTAAATCCTACTTGATGAGGTGGATGTTAAAAATACATTGTTTTCTGACCAGCAATGTTTTTTGTAAAACCATTTAAACTATAAATTGACTGAGTGTAATGTCTTTACTTTGCATGCTAATATGGTCCTTTCAAGCAAATATACTTCCAGATGTGTCTGTTACACCTATGAAATACGAACAATGATAAATAATGAATATGAGAAGGTAGACTGGTCTGTCTTTTCTCTGCTTCTTTCCAGACTGCTAAAGGAGACATCTCATTAGCTAAGCTTAGCAGGAGCTCTGTTGTACTTAACTGATGAACCTTCACACAGTCTGAGTCCTCTGGGCCATTTGGAAGGTCAGGAGCAAAGGCTGAAAAATATAATGAGTTTTCAATATACATAAGCACAGCTGGAATCTGGCACAAAATTACCATGGGAAGCACAATGTCCTTTCTATGTAGATAACTACAATATTTCTACTTCTGTTGCACCTGCATAGCTTTTCTTATTCCCCCCTTCAAGATTTTATTACATCTAAGAGACTGCAGAAAATTGTTCTCTAGGTCAGTTGTCTTTAGAGGAGGGGAGAAAGCTTTATGTGCTTGTGGACTTTATGGGGGGGTGGGGGGGGGCGGAACGGACGGAGGGACGGACAGACAGGGTTGGCCTTTGGGTGGTAGGTTGTTAGTTCACTGTAGTTGCTGTTGTTGGTTTTGGTTTTTTGTTGGTTTTTCTTTTCCTTCTGGTTCAGTTTTCTTCTACTTATGGCACAGTTAAAGTTACAGATGGGTTCTAGTACTTCAAAACTCAAAATATTATCTCTGAATTTATTTCTGGGGAACAGACAAATGTTTTATGTGTAGTCAAACCATTTTAGCCATCTGACTGTCAGTTGTTATGCTTTAACCTCTATTCACACGGGAATATTTTGTCTTAAGGGCTGGGACACCTTAAGTTCAATTCCTGATGAAGATTCAAAGGAGGAAAAGTTATACAGGGAGGGACATTGAGAGTGTGAGGAGGATAGGGGCTGTCTCTGAGTGGCAACTGCCTCTAATTCACCCCAATATCACAGTTTGCACACCTATTCTAGCTGTTTCCTAGAAATACAGACAAGCACTGTACTCTAATGTACACTTGCTTCTTCTCCATCTTGTGCTTAACAGGTCTTTCTTGTCCTGTGTTGTGTGTGGTCTGCCAAGAATGAATGAAGATGTGGCTTTAATGTAGGCTTAGGTGATGCTGCTGAGCTGTTGCTGATGCACATTGTTTTTCTTACTGGTAGATAACTGGTACATGGCTCTCTGCTTTTATGCTGTTGAGGGAAATCAATCTCACTAAAAGCATTTGCAAGGAGTGTAACAGAAGTATGATAAAGATTTATCCTTAAATACATGTTGTGCATTTAATCAAAACACTTGTGTTATGCTTTATACGGATACAAACACATTTTGTGCAGTAGTACAAACTTTAGCTTTATAGTCAGCATTTGCTCGTAAAAGTATGCACCGGAGGAAGGAATATTTGTAAAGTTTTTTATTTTGGGTGAAAATATCATTGCAGAGAGAAAAAAACTAAGCAAGTGCCTGAAGTCTTTGTTCACTTTTCTAAATAGCCTCTTTTTCCTACTATGAAAACTCTTTAGAGCAATTATTTTGAAGTCAAAACATGGTGTTGGAATCATGTGGCTAATAGCCAATTGCTCAAGTTGTGTTTCCTTGCTACGTTAAAACATATTTTGCTGTCACAGCTTATATTATATTGAAAAAGGCAAAATTTTTATCAGCAATAGCTTTTATCTTACTGTGTGCATTTTAAAGTTTGAAGTTTTACAATTCAGTGCCCTTTTCCCATGGTGTCTTTAATGCTGGCTGAATTCTCTGGAGAGTTAAGGTAGGGGACAAGGTTTTCAGTGAGTAAATGTTTCAGAAAAGATTTCTGTCTGCGCTAGGAGGCAGGGTGAAAGAGCCAGAGAGATGTGTCAGGAAGAAGGTACCGGAACACACCCAAAAATGAAACTGAGAGCAATCGGATGAGTGAATCTGCACTGAGTACTGGCAGTCTTTCTTTGGTTTGAAATCTAGCAGACAGTGGAAAAAGTGTAAATTTAGTAGTGGTCAGATAGGATCTAAAGGAAAAGGCTCATTTTCCGCCTTCTGGGATGACATTATAACTAAGCAAAAAATTGTTTGGATTTGTAAAATGATAAGGTTGAAGACAATATAATAGATTTGTTTGTTTGGTTTTTTAGTCCTAAAGACATGAGGAAGTTTCAGCAGAATCTTGTTTTGGAGAAAGGAAGTAACATTTGGGAATCAGCTTTACCCAGAGGAAGGACTTTGTTTGTAGAAGCATTCCAGTATGTTCTAAAACATTAGTGAAAACTGTGGTGTATCCAGCATCAGACAAGACAGATAAATATAACAGAGCCAATAAATGATCTGAGAGACACGAATCTGTGCAGTATCCAAATGACACTTCCATTCAAAGTCAAAGCTAGCAACAAGGAGTTGCTAGTATGGGTCAGTATGGGAAGGGAAGTATGGTCAGTCATGGAGCTTTGAGATGCTTTTGGGGAAAATGTGGCAAAGCTATAAATAAAAAATAGGGCATTTAGAGAAGCAGGCTTAAAACTGAAGAAAAGTGTTGAGCTAGATTGTTTACAGGGAGGGACTAACAGGTTAATAGAAGAAGAGCTAAGAAAGCTGTCAAGAAAAGGATGCAAACTTAGAGACTGCAAAGGAAGAATCCAAATGCTGGATTTACTTAAAAACAAACGGAAAACCCTGTAACTTGTTCTTCATATCTTCTGCATTTCCCCATAATTACCATCTAGCGTACAAAGCCAAAGGAAATACTGATTTTAAAGTTTGGAAATCAGATGTTCTTAATTGGGGGGGGCAGGTGTTCATCTGATCAGATCATAGAAAAGTTTTGATGAAACTCATGGGATTTCTTCTGCTTCTTGCAAAGGAACATATTTAAGGACTTTCAGTTCTCTGTGTGGTGAGGTGAGCTTTTAAAGGCTCAAGAATTTCACCTTTTCCTTGGTTGTCATAGCTATCTGTCTGCCAGAAGTTTGAGCTCCTCACTTTGAGGAGCTTTGATTTTTATAGAAACTACTCAGGAAGGCTTTAAAAGAATTCTGAGCTATCAGTGGATGTATTATATTATGTGTCATTTTTTTTATTCATTTAGGTCTGCTGAAGACTTATTAGTGTCATATAAAGGGCTAAGGATAATCTGTCTTTCCTGTAAAATTACTTTTATTATTTCTTACCTCTTTTTGTAGTAAGCTTAATGATTTGTCAGACCGAGTTGTGATTTTTAGCTGATGTTCTTTCTCTGATGGCTTCTGTACTGAGAATTTTGCATTGACAATCAGAAGGTGAAAAACACTTATATAGAGACTCAATTTCAGGATGTTTGAAAGAAATAGGCTATATATATTAGTATAATTAATTGATGATGCCAGAAAACTCTGATAAAGATTTATGTAATTCAGGGCTTTTTGATGTATCTAAATCTAAATGGAAATTTTTATCAAACCAGAGGTAATTATAGAGTAGCAATTATTCAGCTAATGTTGGTAGCAGCTCGTTTGGTGTTAAATCACTGCAAAGATCTTCTGAATCTTTAAAGCTGTAAAGCTTTTGCCAATAAATAACAATTGTCCAAATCAATTGCTGTTTTCATTAGTAATTTCGTTTGTTATTAAATCCAGAGTCAGGCAAACTTACTGGGGTATAAACTTATAGGAATTGTCCTACTGAAGAGAGGCCAGATTGTGATACATTTCATCTGATTCAGAGGAAAGTAGGTCTGGGGGCCAAATTCTCTCGTTTTATCCAGTGTGAAAGAGATACTTATTTGAAGTTTAGACACTGAATATCAACTTGGGATTCTAGTTCAATTTGTGGATCGATTACAGACTTCCTGTGCTGCTGTAGCCAGTCCTTTTAGTGATACTTTCCTTCTGTTTCCCCTGTATTAAATGATTTGCCAAAGTATTGTGAAGAAGAAATCAGCTGCTTAATTTGTGAGCTGTATTGATTCTGCAGCGTGAGGGCCGTATTATAGCATGAATGAGTTGTGAGAAATCTAATTATATAAAATTGTATAAATGCAAGTATATATTATGGAATTATGTTTTCATGAAGAACTTCACAAAGACAAACTCTTAGTTTCAGAAATTAAACATGTGCCAGTTAAAAGATAGATGAGATTGACAGCCACTAGGAAGTTGAGTTGGTATAAAACCAGTTTGTGCAATCCTTAGAGAAGGTTGTTTCTTTTATAAGAAATGTGAATCATAGTGTCAGTGAAATCAGCATGTTGTATATAGATGTCTATTTTAGATTATATGCTTTTATTTAAAAATGGAATATCTAATATAAGTCTTAATGAAAGATGCCTTAGGATATTTCTTGGCCTTTATTTTTGCTGGCAGGAGTATTGATTGAGTATTGATAGACTGACTATTCTCTACCATCAAAGTAAATCCTCTCTTAAAGTTATGTCATAGTCACTAAGCATCTAGAAAAGGTGGAGACAGCAGCCACATTTCTATAGATAAGGACACATTATTTAGGCCTTCTTGACATATTGCCAACATTAATTTGTAATTTCCAAGAGTGTAGCTGTATGGATTTTGTTAGCCAAATGATTGCAGTAAAACATAGGAAAGCTTACACTGTTTTTCTTGTTCCCATTTGTAGGTGAAAAATATTTTTTTCTCTTCTACTTTATTTCTTTGTTTTCCATAATGATGTGTGGTCATATATTTTGAATAACGAATATTTTCTCTGTTTCAGAGCTCCATAGTTAAATATTTAACCAAACTCCATCAGGTTGTGATTTGTATCTTAGTAAGAATTACTCGTAGCTAAAAGTCGTAAAGAAAATGTGTTCTAGGCTTATAAGGTACATTTGTAATGAAATAATATCCTAATTACTTATTAAGATGTCACAGAACAACTTGCTAATTACCTATTCATAGAATTATAAAATTATTTGGGTTGGATTGATCAGGTATCCTGAATTACTTTCAGCTCTGCTGTTATATTCTTTTACCAATTACTTGCAATTGTGAATTCAGCTATAAGATACTCCGTTGTGCACTGCAAATGTTTAAAGTAATAGTGTATTCATCCAGGAATACTTTTAATGAATATGGTTAGTTCTAATAATGCTTTAGAGTAGACATAAACCTGGGCATTAGGCATTAGATGGAATTTTTTTAATTGGAAATAGTAGATTGACATCTTTAAACCTAAGGAGAACCTTTTGTTTCTGGGAGCAGAGAAATAGGTCCGTCCCATATATGGTATATCCACTGCATGAAAACTTTTCTATAAGAAGAGAACTCTTTTTTTTCTAGTCTGAAAAATGTTATAGACTTACGGATAACGGATTTTGAGGTCTGCTGCTCTATTCTTCTGCCATAAGGCAGAATAAATAATGTCATTTCTGCCTTAGTAATTTCTGATATGTTTGTCTAATATATTTTTTTCTTTCTTCTTCTCCTTTTAGTAATTAGCAGGGTGTCAGTCAAATATACTTCAGCAAATCACAGGTACTGTCTCTTTACTAGGTATTGGATGGATGTCGAATTAAACCCAAAAACTTTCTTTAGGCATTTGCAGCACAAATGTCCAAGTTAGTTTTGGAAAAGCAGCAAAAGAGAAAGGATGATTTAAGGTGAATCAGCACCAAGTAAAAGAGATGATCTCTGTGAGGATCTCAAATTTCTGGTAACTTATTTCACAGCCATTTTTCAGTGTTTTACTGTATGGTGTGTCAAATCCATGTCTCTGCAATTTAGAGAGAAGGATGTTGTGCAGGACAGTGTCACACGCTTTGCACAAATCCAGGTGCTTGGGAATCTTTATTATAATTTACTACCAGTATTACTAAGCATGGTTTCATCACAGAGTAGTCATACCAGTATCTAGTAACAGGAGATAAAAATCCAAATTGCAGTTGCAATTGTTCGTTTTCAATGTCATGATTGAATCTTATGGAAAAAAAAATAGAATTAGCTGGAATTTTTTTGTAAAAAAAATAATTTTCTTGTGAGGTTTATAGTACTTACCACCAAACTCTTAATATCATCGTGTGCTTTATTGTCTTCCATAAAACATAGTGACAGGATATTGAGGTAATAAATGTCTTTGCTTATAAGCCAAAGTTTAAATCAAAATTGTAGATGTGAAAGCCTTTATTATCATACTAAATGTACTATTAATAAGCTTTTTTGGAAAAGCATATTGGAAGACTGAAAATTCAGTAACATTACCAACAGTGAGTCTCTAAAACTAGAGTGAGTAATACAGGTCTGCTACTGAATGTTCAGATTCAGTGAATGGCCAGGTTATGGTTATTATAGATTTGAGGAATACTCTTTTTTTTGTACTTTCTAACTGGTATATGTAGTTCATATGTGCCTTTTGCAGATTTAGAATTGCTTGCATTCTTAAAATCCTAACCATAAGAAATAGAAGTATAAACTACTTGTACACTTATGTTAACTGGAAAAGTTAGGAAAAGTTCACTGTTAGGCAAGGCCTTGTGTTTAACTGAGCATTATATATGACTCTTGAACAGTTCTGTTGCATTCAGCATTACATGAGCTGCCTGCCTGTCTGACTTGCCAGTTACTATCAACTGTCTTTGTCCTTATCTGCACGCAGAGGATGAGAATTTGAGCAGTGTTTGACAAGCAGAAACACTTTTCTGGTGTTTCTGGTTATAATCTCTTTTTCTTCCCCTCATGAAGCTAATGTTCTCAACTGCTTCCAAAGGAGACTTGTTTTTTCCTTGCAGTAGAAATAGAAGCCTAATACTATGTGAAAATACAGAACAGTGAGATGAGATCTCATGGCGTTAACAACAAAGTGACAGAAAGTATTAAGAATTTTTTTGAGTGCTTACAAAGCGCTTCCTTAACTGCTGGAATTAAGGAAAAAAGTTATGATGGAAGAACTCTTGACTTCATACCAGTTCAAAAAGTTGTGGGTGGATGGGCGGGGAGGAGTGTGGCAGCACCTTAACGTTCTTTTGGAGTACTGGAAAAAAGTACTATTAAAGCAGAACTGAAAATGCCTCAGTAGAGATTACTGAGTTATAAGGTAAGGAACTTACTCTTTTCTAAAACATTTCCTGGAGATCCAACAGACGGGATCTCATTATTGCTGTCCTCTGTTGCAGCTGAGCTGTATTCCATGCTTCCTGTACGTAACCACATTCAGGCCTGGGGTACGGTCTGCTATATTCCTCTGGTTTTGCTTATTTTTATCTGCATCTGCCTCTGCACTCTTGTTTTCTGTGTTATTTCTTAATGTAAAGACTGACCAAAGAAGCATGAATTGACTTTAACAACAACAATGAAAAAAAGCAGATCTGTCTAACTGGAGAACATAAGGCCTAGTTTGGAACTGCAGAGATATCCCAAGCTATTTCTCAAACAGCATAAAAAGACTTATTTGAAGACAGGGGTTTCTTTGTACACTTGAAAGATGGCGTTTAATTTGGAAATATGTAAAGAATGCCCAGTGAGGGATAAATCAATATCCTGTAGTATGAGTTTTAATGAATTCATGCAGATCCAGCAGGATTCACCTTCCAAGCAGAAACTGCAATATAAGCTTTTAGTTTTCCTTTTACAGATGTAGTTTTGCTGGAATGTCGTTTCTAACAAATCTTATGTTGTTTACACCTACAGTTTTTGATCTTCTGTCCATATACCAGCTGTCAGGAAAACAGCAAGGCCACAAATTACTGATTAGATACACTGTGAACAGGACATGAGCTGCTACCATTTGGAAAGCTCAGCATTCTTTGCAAAGAGTTTGAAGCATTTGAACCACACAAGTTTTACTTTCACTAATGACATATTGTATAGCTTGTTTGGCAGTGCAGAATTTATCATAAATATCTCTCTTGTTCAGTTCTGAAGTCAGGTTAACAAATGTAATTACAGTTACTTGTCATCAGAGGTCATGCTTTTCAATATAGAAAGAGATGCAATGCCTTTTAAATAGTTCCTTGATGAAAATTTGTATCAGCTGCCCATAAGAAGCAACAGTGTGATCATGCTATCTGAAAAAGGCTTTTCATCAAAGGTTAGAAATAATCTTTGGCATTCAAGAGACAGTGATTTTTGCAAAGAAGCTGAGCAGACCACATTATCTTTACAATCTGTGTGCCAATTTGCTTGGGTGTTGTTTTTGTTTTGGTGGTGAATTTTTTTTGATTTTTTTTCTTTCTATCATTACAAGTTTCAGCTTTCAGGCAGCAGCATCTGTTATCTGGAGGGGAGAAAAGAGCACTGTGTCAGGAAATCTTTTGTAAATATTGTATAGAAGATGCCTTTTTCATACTATGCAGATACAGTTTAGGCTCTGTCAGCCAAAGCTTCAAAATGGGGAGCCTGTAGCCTGCCTCCCAAACCTATCATTTGGCACCTGTATAAGAATGGTATGTTTCTGGGGAACTTTGAACAACCCACACTTCCCAGTCTGGGCATGTGATTGGGAAAATTTTCAAAAAGTGGTATTTTTCCTGAAGAACATAACGTGGTGCGTGATTTTTTTTTAATAATTAGTTAACTTTTTAGTTTTGAATTGTGCTCTCATTTCATAGTTGTGGGTATGCTACTTAGATTGAACTCCAAAACTCAGACAAGTTGGTGTTGGTGCAAATCCATCTGTTCACTTCAGAAGGTTGGACATGCACATGATGAGGAAAGACTTATAATGCTGTACAGTGTACTGCTACACAAATAGGGCCCAACTATGTGAAGCTTATGAACTGTTTGGTTTTGAGTAGCTCCATTTAGGGCAGATGTTTGACTAATCACTCAAATGAAGGGCCACATTTATCAAGGATTCATTCTGTCTGAATTCTGCAGAGAGAGTTCAGATGGAAAGTATTCTGTTCTTCTGTGTAGACATAACCTAATCTCAGTGGCAGCATTTAATGTGAAGAGTGGAGAAATTGTCAAAGCTGTTGTCAAAGGTCACTCTCAGAACTTCTCTTTATGGTTTCATGTAGCTCTATTTCAATCTCCAAGCTGACAGGCTTTATTCAAGATGCTTTAGTTCTAAATAAACCATAAGCTTCAATGGTGTGCGGTACCAGCAACTTTTAGATAAACATAGGTGAGAGCAGCTCACTTTATAATTTAAAGGCTTTGTGCTTTTCTTTGATGCCTTCGACTTAGGCTTTTTGTTCTCTGAATCACTGGATGTAAAATTGATACTAACATTGATAAATTAGTACAAATAGTTTAGAATTATGTGCTTTGCAGTCAGCACAACTCTTTTTTTTTTATGAGGCGCAGATAAATTCTGAATTATTCAATCAAGGTTAAATCATTTATGACGCGTTTTATGAGCTCAAATCTGCAAACCTGTGATAGGGTGCAGTGCTGAGAGGTGGAATCCATGCAGAGAATGTAATCAGGCTTTAATGAAGAACCTTCTCAGTCCTTGACAGAATTTCTAAGTGGGCCAAACTAAGTACTTTCTGCTTGCAAATTGAAGAGGCAGTGTCTTCCAAACAGTTGTATTGCAAAAGAGGTATTTAAAAGATGAAATAGTTGTAAGAGAAGAAAAGTGGATGAGATAAGGTAGCTCTGGTTCGACTGAACCTGTTTTTTGAAAAGATCATGGATTTTGAAAGTCATTATCTTTCTTTTCAACTCCCACCTTGCTTAACAATATGTCATTTCCTTTCTTTAGAGAATGAAATAGATCAATGAACTGTTCTTTGTGGGACGCTTGATTATTGAAAGTAGGCATAGAGTGGAAAAGAAATTTTGGTGGCCACTGTGGGGTCAGAAGGCTTAGTGGGAAAGAAAAGCAAAAACAATGAAGTTGATTTCTTCCAAAATATGTTTTATGGCTTCTTTAAATATACTCTGGTTTTAATGACCTTTTTACAAGACCAGTTCAGAAAAGTTTAGCTCATTTAAATCCAAATAGTGTAGGGATTTTAACCTGTATATTACACACATCCAGTCATTCCCTCGGTGCCCAGCTATAAAGTAAAGCTCTTTTCTTTTTTAGTCTGTATGTGAAAAGATTCCCAAATTTAAATAAAATGGAAATAGAGAACAGGGTATGAGGCTACCTAGTGATCTTCATGATACAAATAACTTGTTATGAAATATTAGACCTGGGCATTTTTAATGAGTGCAGCAATTTAATTAAACAGGCAAAAATGTACTCTCTATTAGATAAATATTTTTTCCTTAATGTTAGCAAAATTATTTCTTTTTTCCTGTGGAACAAGAAATATTTTCCTGGGTTGTATCTGATGGTAAAAATATAGCAGTATGTCTCTCTGTCTCTCTCTCTATATATATATATTTGTATCTCAAATTTTGTCGTGTAAGTTAAACTTAATTTAAGCCTACCCATAAAATAAGTTGCTTTGTCTAATTTGCAATATTCTTAAAATGTAAAAATCTATCCCTGCTCTTAAAATCTTTTATTACAATTGATAAAACACTTAATGCTAGCATTTCAATTAAAAGTAACTTGACTTATGTTTGTCTTGACATTCTTCTTCTTAAACTGAGCAGCCAACTCACGTTTTCAAGAGGAATTATATGGGTATGTAGGGACAGGAATTGAAAGAGAAAAATAGATATTCTAGAATAATTTCTGCTGCTCCTTTTTTTACCTCTGTCTGCAGTGTCAGTATTTACCACTTGTATAGTGCTAGTGTAGCATACAGTTGGATACCAGTGGATCTTGATCTGTATGAAGTAGAGGAACTGTACACAGTATACTCTGCATATGCTGATTGGAAATTCAGTTCAGATTTTGATCATATCCTTGCTGACACTGGCTAAGTATTTTTTATCAGGATGGTTGCATAAGAAAGGAAAACACCAAAACTGTTGTGCTTCCCCACTGTTACTGCCTTAACATAAAGAATAAGGAGATGGTAATTGCCTTTCCAACTATGGAAATCCAACATACTTTGAAGCACTTGCTTGAGAGCTCAGAGGAAAAATCAATAAGGAAATGTGAAAGTTGCCATTTCTAGTACTCCATTAGCTGCTGTGTAATAAGGTCTCATAGAATAAATCATATTAGCAGCAGAAGTGCATTTAAAACTAGAAAAAATCACAGATTACTAGTTGAAGTCTGCAGCTTCGCACTATTTCATGTATCAGTAGTTTAACCATTGCTGAATGGAACAGTTGATATGTTAAGCTCCAGTGCATGTGATCTGAGAGATTGCTATGGATTTTGGTGGAGTTTAGGTCAGGCTTTAGCAGCCCCAAAAATGAAAATTGGTCAGCTGCAAATAAATGATGGTGTAGGCTGTTATTTTCTCCTTTATTTTCCCATTGGAGAGAGAGAGAGCAGAGAGGAAAGAATTCTTTTTTTTTTTTTTTTTTAAAAAAAAAAAGGGTGTAGCATGGCTTGGAATTTTATATGCTGCTTTAATTTGGTGTATCTTTCAAACAAAGGTGATGTCTTGTATTAGTGTGGTATAAGCAAAATGATTTTGGGTTTTTTTATTTCACTTATAGCATCCATGTTTATTCAAAGAACATAAGATAATGTAGTAAAAGCCTGAACAAAGCAGTTTAGAGGAGAAACTTCAATACTTTATTGTTTTGTTTTGTTTTTTGTTTTGTAGTGTCTACTACTATTCTTTCTTGTAGGGGTGGAGCTTAGCAAAAAGTTACCACCATAATTCCTGCTTCTTTTCCTTACATAGAGAATTATTTACTGATCAGCTGGAACAAATGATTGTTATATGTTGTTAATGTTTCCCAAATTATCATCTTGTCTTACTTTTTTTTTTTCCCTCCTGGTGGTACAGATGAATCCTTATTTTGTTGGCTAAGATTTGTTTTAAATACCTGTCTAGAAAGCTTTATACCTGGTGTGAAATTACTTCCACCTTCATATTGAGTTCTTACTTCAGGATGCATATTGCTTGCAGTAAAGATTATATAGAAAGCTAAGTTTACTCTTGCTTCCACTGATCTCAGTGGGGTTATTCTGTGAATACATGTGGAATGGCTTTTGAAGAAAGAAACAATCTTCTTCCTATATTAACAAATAATTTATTAGCTGGTCAATCTAAATCACGCATGGGAGACTGATATCTGCCATGTTATATCATTAACAAAATGATGGATGTTAAATAGAATACTGTTTTTCTATGAGCCCATTCAAGCTGGTTTTATATGGTATTTGTTTTCTGTTGAAGTACTTCATAATTGTGTTTATACTAATTTTCTATTCATAGCATTTTAATTATATGGGCTTCCCTCCTGGCAGGCATTAATGTGGTCGCACCTACAAATCTAATAAAATATCCATTCTGATAATAAATTTCAGTCTGACAGAAAGCTGCTGGAACAGAACTATTCTAGATCAGTCAGAATATCACTCAAATTTATGCTTTCTAATAGACGGCACTCTCAGGCTTTTAGATTTAATGTGAAATCTAATACAGTTTAAGCTGGAGAAAGAGCCCTGGGAGTGGAAGTGTTGACTTAAGGCTCATTCCTCTCAACTTCTTACACCCAGCATTCAGGCTTACAGGGCCCGCTGTTGGCTCCAGTAGGAAACATGGAGAATGTTTCCACCCAGTTTCTGTGCAGTAGATAGTTGGCACTGCTCTGAGCGGTAGGGGCGGATGGTTTGGAAAAGTGCCAGGTAGAGGAAGGTGCTGAATGTAGATGTCTCTCTTTTTGTTCCTGTGATCAGTAGGCTCTTTCATGACCCACTTCTAAGCACATGGTGGCTGAGCCTTCATTTCCCGCGGTGACTGTGCTAGCTGGGTTTTTCTGTAGCTGTGTGACCTTCATCAAATACATCCACACTACGCCTGGCTGAGCTCGGCCACTCTGCTTCAGAGCCCTCCTCCCTGCTGATGCCAGCCGGCCGATGCCAGAGGCTGGGGGAGCACCTTGGTGGTTGGAGTGGTGCACGAACTCGGTGTCAGCACTAGCGGGGAGCACAGAGGTAGCCCATGGCACCACTTGGGACTCCTGGTAATGCTCCAAGAGAGTTTAGGTCTGTCAATTTGCAAGAGTGCAGTTCTGAGTGAGGCGTGCGAAGATGCGAGTTTTAAACACAGCTCACTTTTTTTGGTTACCTGGTCTGGTGGTATGCGTGTGTAAGCACCTGGCTCTGAAGTGCCTTTGTGTCCATCTTGCTGGCTGGGATGAATTCACATGCTGCAGATGCTTTCGAGTACAGCGTGCAAGCACCTGGCCCAGGGCTCTGCCTTCTCTTTTGGGTGCTGTGGGACTAAAAGAATGTTCGAGAACTTAACTTCTAAGATCCTAAATCCTTTTTTGGGCTTTTTTTGCATTCAATATAAATACTGAAAAATCTGTACAATAGGCAAAGGAGGACAGGTGTTGGTGCGGATGACAAGCAGCAGTCGAGCATTTCTACCCATTAGGCACTATCAAGAAACCTGTTAGGTATCTTGCTTGATGTTGGCATAGTCAGAATTTTTTTCTGTTGTATTGACAGATTACTTTTTGTATTTTTGATACATAATCAAAAGCTGACATTTTCTAAGAAGAAAGTTGCATCTGTAAATTTACTTTGACTCTTTCTTGGTTTTGTCAGGGCGTGAGTTGACGTTCAGCTGAATGTTTAATGTGTCGCTTGCAGACTTTATTTAACAGCTGTTTCCAAATGATTGATGAAAAAGTATTTCGCTTGCATTTGATCTGAAAAATGATGATGCTTATTTTCAAATGATACTGTTTGATGACTTTCATTCTCCTTGCTGAGAAGAGAATGGGAAATCATAGTCCCACATCATCTCATTGTATATGTATGTGTCTCTGTTTTTATGTATGTGTGTTTGTGTGTATGTACACTTACACAGAGGGTGTTATTGTTAGCCACTACTGGTCCAGTACCATAGGAAAAAAGAGTCTTTTAGTCCTGTCTTCATGGTGGTTGTTTTCCAGCACCACCATGTGAATGTGTCCTTGAGGTTGAAGTCTCTGCCAGTAACTTCCCTTCTGAAGGTCACATTTTCTTTTATTGCAAGAAATGTACAGGGAGATTTGACTGTATGTCAAAAGCTGTGTGAACAGTAATGCATTTATTTTGAACTTCAATATTAATACGGTTTGACTTTGACTTAGTTAAATAGTGACTGTTGGGTATGAAGTAGGCGGTTATAGTGTAAAACAGTTGCAGCCTCTAGAGTTATGAGGTATACTTTCAACTTCAGAGTCATTAAAACCATTGCTATATGTCAAGAACCAGTTTTCTTAAGCAAAACACCAGCAGTGAACCATGAGTTGAATGGGCTTGAGAAGTACATAATACATGGTTATTCTTATTTTTCTAAATGGAATAATTTTTACAGGTGTCTAAAGGTGTATGAAATATTTTTACCTGCTTTAAAGTCAGCCTGATTCTTGTACATTGTAGAGAGAGCAGATCTGAGTTCTTGGAGGTTACTGGTGACTTCATTTAAATTTTCTAAGGTTTGTCCATATGTAAAGACCCAAATGATGCTGGTGAGTTTGTAGAAAGCTTTCTCCCCTCTATTCTCAGTCACCTATTTTAGACCTTCCCAATACTGCTACAATTTATGGTTTTGCATGTGTGTTTGATTAAAATTAACAGAAGGTTAATGTCAGTGAAAAATCAAGTTGGTATGTTAAGAAAAGCATTTTTCCTGTCTCTGTCAAACTAAAGTTATGTGAAATGTATTCTACCTTTATACCTCCTCTTGACAATTTATTTTTTTGGGGGAATACAGTTTACTGAGAAACAGAAGAATACAGTTTTAATTTGTTTCTTCTTATAAGCAAAACTGCAGTTTGCTGTGCTAATTAGAGTAGCTGGATTACACAGCTTGCCTTAAATCCCAGGAGAAATCAGGAAAAAAGGCTGGTTTAAGTATTTTTTACTGTCTCTAAGGTTTAAAATTAAATCCTGTTTTGGATAATAAGAAAAGCTTACAGATTCAGTTTTTACTTGTGAGGAGGAGTGATGGGAAATTCCTTTCTATTCATATTTCACTCAGAACATAGCCATTTGATTTAGAAAAACTATCACAGATACTGAACTGTGGCCAACAGTACTACTAAATGTATTGGAGAAGTCTGAGATCTTTGTTAGATGCTGGTATACAGAGGGGAATAGAATATGGAGAAGCTGTAAGAACAATAAAAAACGTCTTGGTTCTCTCTCAGGTCTTTTAACAAAGATATGATTTTTTTTGCCCAAGGCAACCAATACACTAAAATACTCCACTATGGGAGATACATTTGAGTGTCTTGTTTGATGCTAGATGTGCTAAGCCTGCTCTTCATATGCGCTATTTTGCAGCCTAAGTTCAAATCATAACTGCTCTGATTTATTTTTTTCTATCTGCTTAAATCTTCTTTAGGTATTTGATAGAGGTCTGTGGAATCTGAGTTAGTGGGACTTCCGTTTCACTAGGTCTTGAGATCTCGTGTGACTTTGGCTTGGTGATAAAAACTACACTGTTACTGCTTCTGAGTTTTTATTTGAAAGTTTTTATCATGAATTGCTTGATTACGGTGTAAACGTCTAGATACTAATACTTGTCAACCTCAAACACTAGAAAACCTTTCATGTGCTGACAAAAACATGGGCTAAAAACAGCCTTTGAAATACTGTGAAAAGAATTTACTTAACTTGTGAAGTCAGTTTGTCTTGAATCATGAAAAATGAAAGTTAATGAGAGTTGCTACATATGTAAATGTATTGCTTCAGAGAACTGTGGCAGAGATCTGCTCTCTTCATCTGCAGTAAGGAGAAAAACCCAAAGAAATTGTTTTAGTGTATCATTAGGGAAGCATATCTAATGCCAATTAATGGATAGAATAGGAAAAGTACCTTCATGTTAGGGCAAAATTTACCTTCATCATCCAGGTTGTTCTAGCTTGTAACCTCCTACTCCAGACTAGAAGACTTAACTGTATGAGCTAAATAAACTTACCTAGCAACAGTGTTATCTATAATAAAATTAGACAGCTGACTAAGGAGAAGTGGCTTTACAACCTAAACCCCATATTCCACTGTAGGCATTTGGATATCAATTTTCTTTCCTAGTGAAGAGCTTGCTAATATCATGTGTGAATTGTAAATTTTTGTTGCAACTCATCTGACTTGTAATTGCTTGTAATCTTCTGACTATGATTATTCAAGTTGAGATTGCACTTTGGTTGCAGCCAAACACCAAGTTAATGATAGAAAAATCATATTTAGCTTAAAAGTAGCTACAGAGTTTTGGAAAACAAAATGTGCTAATTGCTTTAACCAGCTATATATTTTCTTTGAAGTAATGATGGCTAAAGTCAGAAATGATTCCAAAGTAATCAGGAAGGAAGTAAGGAAATCAAAGGCCAGAAGCCGCAGCATGTGAGCTGGACTAAAATGTCACTGAGATGCAGTATTAAAACTCCCAGTAGCTGTAGTTTGATCAGGTTGCACACACACCTACTGGTAGTGAGCAAAGTTGCACAGAAGATGAAAGCAGGGGTGCTGCTGCCCGAGTGTGTCACTCCATCATTCAGAAATAGGGATTATTGCCAGTGCTGTGTTGTTATATCTGTATTGTTTCCACAAACAAAATGTGTTCTGTTCTCTGCTGTGATGACATTTCTGTTTCTAGTCTGTATCTCCACAGTGGGAATCCTTCCAAAACCTAAAATAACTGATATCTGAGAAGTGAACTCATAGGAGCTTTCAGAGTGTTGAAGGATGTTGGCTTATTTGAGTGGAAGGACCTCGCCCCTGTGCTATCCCTGCAAGTCTGATCTTGGGCGTTTTGCAAAATGGTGTCTTTTTGTCTGGAACACTTGCATACTATTGAAAGCTGGGGAAGACATGGTACACTCGGGTTTGACATGTCAGAAAAGCCAAAGGAACAGAAAAATCCTTACGTTCTTTCTGGGTTGTTGTTATACAGTCTACCTGGAAATAAGTATAGAAGCTTTTACTTTTAAATATTAAAATATTTGCAGTATTAATAAAGGGTACTACAGCAAATTTCTGGGTAGTAACTCTGTACTATAAATACTGTAACTTCTTACTGTAACTACTTCTATTGAAACTAATATGTGGTTTCATTTTCTGAAAATGGTTTTGTTTGGCCAAATGTGATCATTTTCTGCACATGAATTCTCATACATGAACACCATAAAACTGATACAGCGTAAGCAATATCAATCCTTTCCATATGGCCAGAATTGTTTCTCAAATTTTTTTCTCAAATTTCTATTTTAGATATTTCTCAAATATCTATTTTATATTATTTTCATACTTTAAACATTTTGGCAGAAAGCAAGTTTAATATTTCTTCTGATCTATCAGTGGAATATTAGTTTTGTAATCTGATTGTGACTATTTGGCTGTCAGGGATGGTTATTTTACTCCTAATGCATCTATTTGGGGCTTGTGGACAAAGCTTGCATAAGTTTTTAACTGTTTTGCTGTCCTCTGACAGTTGACCAAACAAGTGGAAGCACATTAGGATCCAAGGCCTTTGGATACCCTTGCCTCCTGCTATACATGGCTGAAGAATAAGTTTGAGGAATGACCAGAACAAAAGGCTATTGACTATTAAATGCCCTATCCCCTACACATCTAGTAATGTAGCACTGTATTTAAGCTTAATTTTAAATTTTAATAAGATACTTCTAAATCTCTCTGCTTAGGGTTACTGAGTTAGAGTTTCGGAGATAGTTTAGAAAGTCAAAGATGCTTTAGAAATTATTTATTTTTTATTAAATCATAATATATGGTGCCTATTATGTTATTATCTACTGTTCTATAGAATACTTGATTCTACTGTACTTTTTTAGACACTCTATCATAACAAGTACCTGCTTCAGACCAGATGTAGCTGAATGGTTTTCTGCTCAAAATACAAATACATTTAGCTTTGCACATGTGCATTTTATGTTCAGAGAGATAGTATCTGAGCTTAAAGTAACTTGCACAGAATGGGTGAAAAGTCATTATTTCTTCAGTAAATAGTCTCTAATTAAGGCAGTGCTTCTTCTGTGCACCTGTTCTTACTGTGACATTGAGTATCCTCAGATTGCAAAAGTTTTTGTCGGTTTATTACTGTTGCTCTGTGTTTAAGCTCCCCCCTGCTCTCCACCATGGGAAACGTTTTCCTAAAATTAGACCTAATTCCTAGCTGTGAGCATCAGCACTTTTTGGTACATTTTCTTTTGGATATGAGAAGAAAATAAATCTAGATCAGAATCATATTGAATATGGGAAGAGTCTGAACATCTGGAATTTACATTTGAAGTGGGAATTCATTGCCTCAAAAGTCATAATGACCAACAGTTAAAAACTAATGAATGGACAGAGACCCTTTTTTGCCCATTATGCAAATGAAAACACCTGAAATAAAAACCCACCATCTAGACCACTTCACAAGGAACCTTGTGTTAAATTAAGCATATATTCAAAATTCTAGTACAAAATAAAGTTTTGCAATTCCTTGACACCCAATATTTTTAACGTTGAAAATTCTTTGAGAGTACGGATATATATATGAATAAAATAATGTTGGCATTTATGCTCACGTGTATAGAATTGAATTGAGTATTATTCTTCAGGTTGTAATCTACAAGCCAGCTAAGGTGCAGAAAATTTTTCTCCACATTACAGAATCATGGTGACTTTTATAGTCTCATTATATATGAAATATTCAGTATAATTCTGCGTTAATGATAGAATTGTAACTAGGTAAGACATTGGCATAATGTGCAATTAAAGATCTTAATGTTTTGAAGATCCACACGCATAGAAAAGATAAAAGAAATACCAACTGTATTTTGTCACAAGTGTGAAATTAAGGGTCTTTATTGCCCTGAACATGCAGAAGTGTGGAATTCAACGACCATTACACCTAAATATAAGCAAGTATGTAATGTGTAGGCCGGTGATGAATCAAATTGAAAATGCATTTATTAATTTTGCAGTCTCTGAAATGAGCCTAGTGTAAGGTTAACACTAATCATTCTACTTCATTGGTTTAGGGGCCATAAGGAACCAAAGACAAAGCTCTAAACAAATTAACACTAAGTTGGCCTAGTTTAGAAACTTTTTTCACAGTTTTCTTAGTCATAAAAGCAAACAGAATTTTACCAGGACTTGTAAAGAAACCTTTTATTGGATTCCTGCCAGAGGCAAGCTGGTGATCAAATGTAGCAGCAGCTTTGGGTTTCTGTCAAACAAAGCTAGAAGATTTTTTTAAATCGTTAGAAACTGATTACAGAAAAGCAATGAAAGAAGTAGGTAAAAATAACCTTTATTCCACCAGCTGAAGTATCTGAAATTTGATAGCTCTTATTCCCAGAACATCCTGCATACAGTGAAACCACTGCTAGTAAAACATGAGCTTCTAAAGCGGAAGATGCTATGCAAGTGCTTTGATTTATAATTAATACAGTGCAAGTGCAGTAGCATGCAAATTCTTTCAGACTACTTTAACAAAGCTAGTGAATTACGGAAGATACTTAATTTAATCTTGGAAAAGATGAACACTTTTAATTCCATTTGCAGTTTAATGGATGTATCTATCACAATATTTTAATTTTTTTTTTTTTTTTACTTAGCCTTGTAGTATAGAATTGTGCTTATATCAGCTGATGGAAGGAATCTCACATTAACAAGCAGTTCTTCTAAAGGCTTGATGTAGGCAGTGTGGTTGCTTTATAGTTGCGGAAGGAAAAATACAGGAATTGTCACTTAATTTGTTTCAGGAGGGTTTCTGATTTGACATATTTGGGAATTTCTGCTAGTGCAACGTTATTGTGCTTCTGTGTCTGGGTGGGCAGTGACAAAATAGAAAGCTTGTAACTTTAGATGTTGGTACTTTCAGTTTAAAATCAGAAGTTATCAAGAAAACTTGGGAGTAAAAGTTTCAAAAGGTGTAGGACTTGAATTCCAGAATTTGTCAGCGTGCAGAAAGGTCACTGAAGTTGGTGCAAAATGCAGGATTGCAATACTACTTTAAGAGAAATGGAGCACCCTGAATGAGTTATTGAATTTACCAATACCTTATCAGAGCAGAATAACTTAAAAACCAGGAGTAGAACCTTGAGGGTAGTGTGAAACTTTGCTTACTTTTGTACTATTATAATGTCTAGAGTCAATCATGAATTATTAATTCTGGTGCTGGAGACAGCCAAGCTGCCTCAGAGGAGGTGCAGATGAATACTGGTTCTGAGCTTTGACTAGTAAGAGCTAAATCAGATGTTGAAAATTCATAGAAAGCAAGGCTGAAAACTATATTGGAAGAAATCTGAATATTCCTGTTCACCGTGCTGTTGCTTAGGGTTTAAGAAATCCACCAAAACTTCTTGTGTGGTTTTCTTACCGGAGTCATATCAAAAAGGCTCCCAATGGTGAGGAAACCTGCCTGGCATTTCATGTATGTGTAAATACTGGCTTTCAGCCTTACAAAAAGCTACATTTGGCATGCCACCTACTTTTCCCTATTTTGTGATGCTGATTTATTTACAACAATTCCACTCCCAGTCGTGGGCATCCCAGTGCTATTAAACACGTCTTAATTGGTTCAGTTTGCATACTTATTTGTAAAGCAGAGACCATAATATACACAATAATCATATCCAGGGGCCTTTCAGTATACTCAAGCTGAATTTATTCTTAAATAGTTAGAATACAAAGTACCTGTAACTTGTGCAGTGAGACATTAATGGCTACTTTTTATGCATTTCCTATTTGCAGTCTTGTCATACCATATGAACTGCTTCCAGGCTACATAAAATATTGTGAACAGGCCTATAAAAATATTGTCTACTTGAAGGTGGCTCACGTTTCTGGCCTATTTTAAATTGTACAGAAAGTAGAAGGCTACCCACCTTCTGGAAGAAACTGGGAAAGGGAATGTTAAAAGGCTTGAACGAAGAAATCTCATAAAGCATACTTTGGAATGGCATTTTACTGGTTAAGGTGTTGCATGATTATTTTTAATTACTCACTAGTCATGTACCTACTGTGCATCTAATCACGTGATATGCTGTGTTCCCTTAGTCATTGCAGGTGCTTGTCATATTTCAGTCTCAAGTTTTAAGTGAGGTTTTGTTCTAAAGCAGTAGTTTTGAAGTGCAGAAATAAGCACTTTGGGGTGTGGTGGCATGGATTTGGTGGTAAAAGGCATCAAGCAGTTGATTTTTGTGGCATATATATGGAGATGTTTCTAGAGGGAGCCTGTAACTTCCACCTTCTTCCCCTAGCTTTTATTGCTGAGCATGATGACATATAGTCTGGGATATCCCTCTGGTCAGCTGGGGTCCGCTGTCCCAGCTGGGTCCCTTCCCAGCTGCTTGTGCACCCCCAGCCTGCTGGCTGCTGGGGTGGGGGGCAGAAAAGACCCCGACTCCATGTGAGCCCTGCCCAGCAGTACCAGAAACATCCCAGTGCTATCAGCACTCTTCTCAGCACAACTCCAAACTACTGTGAGGATGATTAACTCTACCCCAGCCAAAACCAGCGCACCAGACAGCAGTATGTTTAATACTAGTCTGAGAGAATTTGTTCCTTTCCAGTATTTTATTGCACAGGTACGTAATTTGACTTCTGCTCTATAGGCATACAAAGGCAGAATGCCTTATAGATGGTGCTTCATAATCAGTGTTTCTATATTGTGCTGGTATTGAGCTATTTTATACTTTATTCAGGGTTTTTCTTAATGTACCCACAATATGATTTGCCCACATGTAAACATCCTGCTTAGAATTTCCTATCATATCTCATTTACTCCCATCAAGAAGCTACTGAAGTGGATCAAAAGAGTAAGCACACTGTTATTACTGATAGTATCTTGTAGTCTAGGAGTATATTAAAAACATGAGTTATAATCTGCATGTTTAATGTGTTTAAAAGTTTGGGTAAGATGAGATTTATCAGTAATCACTTGTAGTATTTTAGAGTTCCCAGAAAGGTTGTTGTACTGGAATAGTTATCTATGATAATAACAAACTTGTATTTTGGGCTGGATAAAATAGACTCCTGGCACTTGGTGAACTAAAGTATTTTTCACTAAGGAGCAACAGAGCACAATTTATCTCTAGTGGAGTAATGTTTACTCAAAGAGTGCAGTATATGCACTATTCTCACCAAGTGTTGTCAGCCTGGCTAATAAATTGTATCATGATGGACTAGAGCCCTGCTTTGAGAGGACTCATTAGGTGGTGAAAGAGCGAAGGCACTGGAATTGCAAGCTTTATGAGAGTCAACAGTTTTCCAATCTCTTATCATCAGCCTCTGAGACTTTATTAAAATGTTCCAGACTGCTGCTGTATACCAACAAAAAATAAGCAGGAATGTATTCTCCAAAGGGTAAAAACAATCCCCATTACCCATAGTATAGGGGGTCTCAGGCTTGCATGGCAAGGTTTTGGCAGTGGGAGGCTACAGGGGTGACTTCTGTGAGAAGCTGCTAGAACCTTCTGCCATGTCTGACAGAGCCAAGGCCAGACAGCTCCAAGATGGACCTGCTGTTGTCCAAGGCTGAGCCCAGCAGTGCTGGTGTTAAAGCCTCTCTGCTACTGTATTTAAGAAGGGGGAAAAACTGCTGTGCAGCAGCAGCCAGAAGAGAGGACTGAGAGTATGTGAGAGACACAGCTCTGTAGACACCGTGGTCAGTGAAGAAGGAGAGGGAGGAGGTTCTCCAGGTGCCAGAGCAGAGATTCCCCTGCAGCCTGTGGTGAAGAGCATGGTAAAGCAGGCTGAACCTCTGCAGCCCATGGAGGCTGTGATGGAGCAGATATCCACCTGCAGCTCTTGAAGGACCCCATGTCATAGTAGGCAGATATGGGTGAAGGGGGCTGTGATCCTGGGGGAAGCCTACACTGGAGCAGGCTGCTCCACAACTTGTGGACCCATGGAGTGAGGAGCCTACACCGGAGCAAGTTTGTTGGCAGGACTTGTGACCCTGTGAGGAGCAGTC
Organism: Actenoides lindsayi; assembly: GCA_025331215.1. Lineage (NCBI taxonomy): Eukaryota > Metazoa > Chordata > Aves > Coraciiformes > Alcedinidae > Actenoides > Actenoides lindsayi. The sequence goes on along the minus strand of WTSP01020785.1, from coordinate 73,421 downwards.
TGTCCCTGGAGTACTGCACCCATGGAAAGGACCACATTGGAGGAGTTAGCGAAGAACTGCAGTTCCATGATCATCTCCCATGCTGGAACAGGGCAAGAGTGTGCGGAGAAAGGAATGGCAGAAACAGCATTTGAGTAACTGACCACAGCCCCTGTTCCCTGTTTCCCTGTCCTGCTCAGGGGGAGAAGGTAGGGAAATTGGGAGTGAAGGTAACTTTGGGAAGAAGGGAGAAGTGGGGGTAAGGTGTTTTAAGATGAGGTTTTATTTCTCATCACCCTAATCTGATTTAGATTTGTAGTACATTAAATTAATTTTCCCAAGTCAAGTCTGTTTTACCTATAACAGCAATTGCTCCCTCTCCTTATCTTGACTCATGAGCCTTTTATTGTATTTCTCTCCACCTGTCCAGTTGAGGAGGGGAGTGATAGAGTGGCTTTGGTGGGCACCTGGCATCCAGCCGGGGTCATCCCACCACATAAAGGACAATATATGATCTTGATATTTAATCTAGCAAGCTCTATTATCAGCTGTTCTACCCATAGTGTTGAATTATAATTGTCTTGAATATCATAAAATGAATAGAAAAATGTGTATTCCATCCATTACATCACCTTTTCTCGCTGTTAGATCTTTGCTGTACAAAAAGAGATTAAGCAAATGAAGTTCCCAAACCACATTTACAGCTTTTAGTTATCTTAGAAGGTATTTGCCTATACGCTAAGTAATTAGTGATAAGAAACTTTTGGAGTATTTTCCACTATAAATATCATCAGGTACTGGAAGAGAAAAAGAAACCACTGAATTTTTCAAATAGAATATTACATTAGAGAAGTGCAAATTTTAATAACCCATAAATGTAACATATTTCTAGGGATTTGCTTGTTCACTTTACATTCACAGAAGAAAGCTAATTTAATGTTTATCAGACTTCCAAGGTCATTATTCTAATTAGAAATTCAGGTGTGTGACAGTCACATTTATCATGGAAACAAACTGAAATCATTACGTGTTGGGGAGATCAATATAAATAGAAACATTTTAGTATGGAGTAAGGTACATGAAGGTAGACTTGATGTATTTAAATGATCAGTAGATTTATTTGTCATTCTGTTGTAGGGATAGGTCTGAGCTCATTGGTTTTCAGCAGCATATTAGTTTTGAAAAGAACTACTAAGTTTTTTCTCTTCTGTTAATATTGAAATTCAGTGATGTTTAATGGTTCATATTAAAGATACATAAACATCAAGTAAGATCTGTAAGGAGAAGCATTAACAGTGCGCAAGAGGTACATTAAGAATGAGAGAACACAATTCTTTCAGACCTTCTCTTTATTGTATGTTCTCTACTTAGTCTTTGGCTTATGTGTCTACAGTGGTGGAAAATGGTGAGCATGTGGCAAGTGTAGTGTTACACTCTTCCTCTACACTTATCAAAGCTGAGAATTCCATTAAAACCTAAATTTCAGCCAGGATTGCACATGATTTTCATTCGGACCCACCGTAACAATTCTAAACTTAAAAAAAAAAATATTGCTTCTTCAAAGGCAAAAAAGTTCCTTTGGAGAAATTTAGGTGTTATTTTATATGTTAATTCATTCTTACATGCACACACACAAATGCACATATGAGGAAATGTATTCAAATGAATTACTCTTCACAAAAATGCAATGGACGCTAGATATAACACTTGAAAGTTAGTTTGTGCCTTCAATATTCATTGCCATGTAAATCAGTTCAGGTGATTTTCGAAGTGTCATCCATAAAATACAAGCGTTCAATGTGTAAATAACACTTGCTGGATCCTAATTAGGCTTTCAACTTTTGCATTCTAAATAGAGACTGTTAATATATATGCTAATTATATGTATGGGTAAATTGTGTATACAATGATATTTGATTATACTGCTCAGGTTTTAAAATATGCAATTAAAAGACACTAAATCAGTAAGTATTTAAAAGTACAATGCTGAATTTTAAGACGTGATATCATTAATCTGGTAGTGCCTTATGTAACCTTATTAAACACATACCATGTACTTATTAAACACATAGTGCCATCCTCACACCCAAAAATGTGTAATTTCTCCCTGCCTTCCCATCAATGGTATCTGAAACCAATTGTCCACTGTGGAAAGATCTGGAAACTATGTCGGGCCCAGGCACAGATACACTTTTAGCCAGGTATTCTGGGACTGCACTGAACACTAATTGCCTAGCTTGCTTAGGATCCTTTCTGTAAAACCCCAGTAGGCAGCTACAAGCATTACTGGGTGCCCAAATACCTTCGTTAACCTGGTCATTAGTCAGTGGCCAGGTGCACACCCTGTGCGATCGGTACAACTGGATTTCTTTGCTTTGAACTATAATTTAATTCAAGTAGATTTGCTGGGTGCAATAGTAATTGGTAACATTGGACTAAGTTTAAATAGCACCATGCTTGTCTGTCCTGAGTATTGACTGAGGAGCAGGATTCTAATAATTGTTAACACTTGTGCACCTGAAAGCTGGTCATGGGTCATCCTCTAGCCAATAAAAGGTGAATAAAGTTGACGTTTCTGTTTCTAATCTCAGAGAAAGTTTCATTTTGGAGGTGGTGTTGGTACAATATGTAGATACTCAGAAGTTGGATAGAAAGGATGGAAGATGTCCTCAGGTAAATAGCAAGGAGGTAAGGAAGAATTTAATTAGTGATTTGTGGCATTGGCTGATCTGAATGTGTGTTATTAGTACAAACTTTGGTGGTAAGAAGTCCTTAGAATTTACAGCAGTGCTAGATCCTGTAGTCTAGAAGCACTTGTGGCATTGAATGAGAGAAGACAGGAGAGACTGAGTTGGGTTCTTTTCTTTTAGAGAATTTTGTTCTTTTATTTTCGTGTGCCAATTTGATCTTGCAAATTTTACTTGGGGTTTTAGGGAATGGTGCCCCTGCAGTACCATAATTCTTGATGCAGTCTCTCACGGTCATCTTTTGCACACAGAGGTAAAGCAACTATGGGAAACTGTAGGCTTTTTGCAGAGATACAAAGTCTGTGTGTATTTCTAATAACAACTCTATTAGAACATATTAAGCATAAGAAAGGAGAATGAAAACTAGTGGCGTCATATTGCTGTGGTTTAAGGGTGAACAGCCTGAGTAGGGGGGTCAGGTGGTGACCCTGAGACCCTGAGGAGTCAGAGGGCAGCTGTTACTCCCTCCTTCCCTGTCACATGCCCTATAAGGAGGAGACAGGAATTTTAGGGGGGCTCTGGGAGCTGTGAGGGCAGCTCAGCAGGGCTGGGCCTGACCCGCCCCGTGCGCAGCGTGATCCATCGCCACCCGAGAGCAGGTTTGGTGTGCAGGTCTGTATCCTTCTGCCCTCAATATTCCTTTTTTTTTGTTGTTGTTTTGTTTTTCTCCTGTTATTCATTAAATTTGTTGTAGTCTTAACTTCCAGTATTGGGTGAGGCATTTTTCTTGTTTTTTCCTTATTCCCCTTTGTATCCTCTCCCAGAAGGGAGGGGGGAAGGAGGCAGCAGAGAAATCCTGCTTTGTATTTTATGTGGGCTTGCCCTAAGCCTTAAATGGAAACACACATCCAGCCTCTGATTTATAACTGTTGTCAAGTTTTACACTCAATATTACTATTCTAGGATAACATATTTATCAAAAAATATATTCCAGTACATTTTATGCAGGGGAATTAAATCACTTTGAAGTCAATAAAGATGTTTCTGATGTGCAGCAAGAATATTGCATTGTCTGTGCAATCTCCTATACAATCCTACCAATTTCACATCCTTACCTTTCCTATACTGGTTAATGTTTTCCCCTTTGCAGTACATGATGAAAGACTGGGGAGATGCGTGTGAAGTGGGATAAATAACCTCTAGATAGCTGAGCACCCTGCATAAGCCATTGCTTTAAGAGCAGTTTAGAAATTATAAAAGCACAAATAAGTTGCGTTCAATGCAATGAATATAGTAAAAATGTAAAAGTGCATGTAACGCCTTATGTTAGATGAATATCATAAATATAATCAAGGAAGAAAATAGAGTTGGAATAGGCTCTGACAATGATAGGAAATATGAAGTTACGTCTGCAATGGACAAAGTACATGATGTTCCTGATTGTAGGATGATAATAGGGGGGTCAGAGACTGGGGAGAAAAGTGCATTTGAATCCTTACAGTGCTGTATTTAGTAGGTTATTAGGAACAAGTAAGAATGGCAGCTTAAGAAAGAAGTATTTTATGGGACAGGTAGGGATATTTCCTTCTATTTTCATCAAGTATTTTGTAAAATTATACTGTAAACTTATTCTCTTAAAGCTGCAAAAGTCTATTTGCCTGGTTCTGCTTGCATTGTAAAACAGGAACGAGCTTGTCACAGTGGTCAGATGAGAAATCTGACCTTGGGAATGTTCCTTGAACTGCTCGATTTTGCCTAACTATTGTTTTAACATAGTGGATTATTCTGAACTTCTGAAAAGAAGCTGAATGCAAAAATACAACACCAGAGCTTCCAGTGTAAGAAAGATCCCTCAGTAAAGAACAGTTCTCTTTGTATGAAACTGAAGAAGGGCATGTCGTGGAGTTAAGCCTTGAGCTTGCTTTGCTGTTTTTTGTCTGCCTCATCTGGCTTGCATCCCATGTCACAGGCAATGTTCTTAATGCACAAAAGTAATTATAAAGGAAAGTCAAAAGCAAGAGTTTGACATTTTCTATTATTTATTGTTGAGGTGGTTTAACTTTCTCATTTGTTAATCAATTTTTATATATGAGTAAAAGGATAAAATAACACATAACCTTTCATGGAAACGTGGTAGCTGCCCTCAAAGACTTTATTTGGACTTCTGGAGAGCAAGCTAGTTTCTAAACTTTGTAATAGGTCAGAACAGCTTCTTTGAGTAGTGATTTTTTTTTGATTATGATACCTTGTTAAAAATGGATTTTTTTTTTTTTTTTGACAAGTCTTTCCATTCAGACAGACTATTACCTAAGCAGTGTAAAATGGATTGCTTTGATGTCTTTGTGAGTTTTGAATGCATTCAGGCAACTCCATACAATGTCCTGACCTTGCAAATGCGTGTAAAAGGTTTTCTAAGTCTGGATACCAATTTTGTTAGCGTCCATAGCCATACTACCTTGATTACGACTCTTGAATTGCCCAGTGTTCTTTGATATAGATTTCTAATTTGGGGTTGCTTTTATTTTCATAGATGCATTTTAGAATCTCACTCTTTACAGCATTCTTTTTCACTTTTTTACAGTGTGTCCTGTTTTTAAATGCTCACTCTCTTCCTGTCTGGACTTGTTGGTTTGTTTTCCCTTCGCTATCAGTTCACTCTGAGATGATCAAATGCTCTGGATGTTGGTGCAAACTGGTGTTGGCATCTTAAAAATCCATTGTCTTCGTCAAAACAAAATTACTGAGAGAGGGTGAAGAATCACAATTTGACATTCTAGTATATTTAAATAAACCATACTCCTGGATTCAGGACTTACATTTGGTACCCACTAAGTGTAGCCAGACATTACTTTCGGTTATTTCAATTGTAAATATTCTTGTTTCACCGAGAGCAATAAGCCATAGGCCGTAATTTTCAAAGCAGAGGGATTTTACTGTTTCATCTTTGTCATTCCAAATCTTATCATTCATGGGCAAAGCATCTTTGATTAAAGCCTTTTACAGGACTGTGAGACAGTAGAATTAGACTTGAGATCTTGCTCTGAGCACCAGTGGAAACAGTTGAGATCAGCTAAAAGTATACAGGAAATAGCTCTGTTGTCCTAAAAAAAAGGAAATAATTAAACACTTGATGGGCAAGACTGCCCCAGTTGGTGATAGTGCATTCATACGTTCAGGGCGTGTTATAAACCCCTGTGTTTGTCATGAATCCAACATATTCTCTGGCTTAGGCTTTGCTCTGAAATGTAAAGCACTGACTGATAACAGCAATGATTATCTTTTCCACTCTGGCCAGCAGTTCTTTGTGAATCTCCAGTTCTTTGATTGTATTAGAGGGTGTTGAAACCTTCTCACTCTACTAAATCAGTATAATTTTGAAAGGACACAGATGGGAATGTAAAAGTAATTAGGAACTTACCTGCTTTGGCCTTATGATCAAAATTTTCTGAGGTAATAAGGGAAAAAGGAACCACAGCAAGAAAATGCTGCCATAAACCATTCAATTAACATAGTTTTAATTATGGTACAATTTTTTGTAAACCTTTTTTCACATCTGTTATGTAGCCTGGCTCTGTTACTATCTGATAATCCACAGTGGAAGAGTCTGGCTGAGAAATGAATTCCACTTATGGACCACTGAGAAAGTAACTTTAAACTGTACCAGAGAAGATTTTATGTGCTTTCATTTTTGACAGGTAACTCAAGTGTACTTTCATACTTCTGTACTTGGTTTCTCTCTCTACAGATCTACACCTCTACTTTGTCTCAGTTCTATCAGCATTTTGTGTCAGTAGAAAGACCTTACTCACCGCAAAAAGTGAAATGATATTACTTTTAGTTCTAGCCACGGAACAGAAAAAAACCTCGCAAAACAAACAATCCTTTTTTATGTCCTTGAGATCTGAATCCTGTATTAACTTGGAAATGCATATGTATGGTTTCTGAGAAATTCTGTATGACTCAAGCTCTAGGGTAGAAATAAAACAGAAGAACCAGATGTACTCAAATTATTACAGCATTGATTGAATATCAATAAAAATCTAATAGAATAACTTGTAGCTTTTAAAGAGAAAATGGATAAAAATATAAATTCCTGTAATAGTCCAAGGCAACAGATAATTTTTAACAATGATTTTGTTCAATTTTAATAATGTCTAATTATAATTTCTTTCTTTTTGATGCTTGTGCTTTTCTAACTGCAAGGCATCAGTGAAAGCAGATCTAATTGTGTGACTTTTCCTTAAGGTGCTGTCAGTAAAGCTGGATATTGTGGAACTATTAAAAGTGTTGGGTAGTTATTACCACACAAGAAGTTTTACTGAAGTGGAGTGAACCAGAATGTCAAAACATATTGCCAAGTTTCTTATCAAAAGGATAGCGAAACTGATCCCCACTTGACTCAGTTTTAGTTCAGATGTTTCAGTGAGCACTTGGATAATAAATAATTTCTGAAACTTAAGAAAATTCTTGTCTCTTAAATAATTTAATATTAGATGTCCCTTTTTTTGTGTATTTAGACTTTGAGTAGCATTCTAAGTATCTTCTGTGAAGACAATTCATTGGAGAGTTATACATGATGTTTGGAACTCTTCTAATATCAGAACACTGAAAGAGATAAAATATTGGGGGGGAAGTTCTATTTTAGCATGCTGGAAAATTCCTAATCTCTTGAATTATGTAGTGTGTTTTATTATCTTTGGTGACGGAAGGGAGAAAGCAAAAGCTTTTCAAGAAAACCATATGGTAATTTGTTTGAATCACCATTTTTTTTTTGATAAGGCCATTTCAAGGTTTTGGAAATTATATTGTATTCTTACCCTGACCTTTCACTGGGGCTTACCTACTTGAAGATGAGGGTAAAAAGTTGCAAAGCTAGATGAAAAGAAGTCACCTAATATTACACATTCTCCTCCTGAACGGCTTTTCCTTCAAGGTCAGGAGTGAGGGACTTCAAATAGATTGGATGAGATCTTACTGTAGCTCAGTGTTAACGCTGGTAGATGTATCAGCTGTACTGGGCTATGTATTTGTTTCTCCTTGTAATCCGGAGTAAGTAAGGGAAGACTTTATCTGGTTTTTTTTTTTCTGTTTAAAGTGTATTTTTGTGAAAAGTACTCTCTGCTGCAGTGCTCATGTTGGAAATAGGCGACAAGTGTGGTAAGTATGCTGCATATTAATTATAAGACTTTGATTTTATCAGCATATACCAGCTAATTAATTTAAAGCACATGTAGATCCATATTGTTGTTTTTATCTACAAAGTATTCCAAATCCTTGGCCCAATCAGGATATTTAGCTATTTACAACTTCTGTGCTGCTTTTGTAGCAGTATAATTTACAGTATGAATGTTATTCTGGAACTTGGAGACCTGATTTTTGTTCCTGTCTCTGTCACTGGTCTGGTACGTGAACCTACACAAGTGGGTTTACTTTTCTGGACACACTGGAGTCAACTCTGAATCAAACCTTTTGAAGACCAGAAGCTCTAGTGTTATATCAGTACAATTCTATTCATGGGTGTGGGGGTGTAGTCATCTAACAAGGGCAAGGTAAACTGGGTGTCAAGCAAATTCATAGGTGAAATTTGTAAGATTTTGGTGATCATAAAAGAGCAAGTACAATTACATTAGCTTGTTATAAGACAACTCTAAGAAATGACAACTTTTTCAGTCCAGTAGTTATTTTTTTTGAAGCTGCACACGTATACATGCACTGCCTGCTAAAGTCATCCATTTAGTCCAGAGATCAATGAATAAAACATTTTGGATATACTAGGAATTAAGTCTTAGAAGCCCTTTGCCCCTCTCCTGCTGTGTGACACTGAGGAAGTTGTTTTGCTTTTGTTTTTCCAGACAAATCTGCTTGTCTTGTCTATTTGTGTTGTCAATTTTTGGCACGGATAGTCTCACAGAATGAGATTTTGCAGAACATGAAGTAATAAATTCCTGATCCTAAACATATATTAATTTATATAACATTTATTTGTCTGTTCTGCTTTTCATACTACATTTTAGTATACAACTGAATGTTTTCTCAACTATTTTGAAGGTATGAAGTACTTGGTGTGGTTTTTTTTGTTGGTGTTTTTAGAAGAGCATTTGAGACTTCTGTCTGATTACAAGTCTCTGGGTGGTGGAACTTTCAGAAAACAATATGAATAATGTCTTCTTATAAAAGTCCTGAGAAGAACTAACACAGTATCTTCAGTAATCCTTGTTATGTTCAAGTCAGATAAGCATCTGTTCTGTGGCGTAGGAAGCTACTTAATTTCTCTAAGAGATAAGAACGTGGGTGAAAAGCCAGAGCATCTTTGAAGAGCTTTCTCTTCCACTGTCTTACGTGACTTCAGGACAAAATGATCTCATATAAACTTTCTGATTTCAGCATCAAAATAAATGGCAGATTATACTAATCCTTCACTCAACATGCAGAGTAGAAAAATCAATATTAGTCATACCACATCTGTTCTTTCAAAAGGCAGTGGTGGTGTTTACCTTCTAGGTCTTATGTTCTCATGCAATGAATAAGCTTGTTTTACTTTTTTAACCATGTCCTTAAGACCACTGAAACCAAGCAGAGCACTCTTTATGACTTTAGAGAGTTTGGGATTTATCAGTTACCTGAAAACAGCCTTTTTATTGATAGAAATCAATAAATCTGTTGCTCTGGCACATGTTCAAATGTCACTCTTGAAATAGTTGCTTATTCACTAACAGCCTGTTTATAGCAGATCAGAATGTTGCCAAATTTAGGTTTAGGTTTACTTTGCTTTAGGATTACTTTGCATTGATAGGTCCCAAATTCATAAATAAAATAGATCTCCAAGATTTCTATGTGGTTCGATGTGGTAGTATTTTTGTTTCTGTAGATTTGTATCACAGAAGTAAGCTCTTGAAATCTCTTCATATTTCTTGCACACCAAGAAAAACTCAAGAGCTGTGAAAGTGATGAAGGTAATTACCTGCTTCTTCCTGCTTCAGATCTCAAAAGTCATTGATGAAGAACAGTGGTACAGTTGTTCTGAGCGTTGCAAATTATCTTGTTTTGAATTTTTAATGAATCACATACAATTATGATGCATTAAATGCATAAAAAAATAACTACGTTTCCACTGGACAGTATGTGAATTGTTCGGGTAACTGCCATTTTCTCTGGATTTTGAAGTATACAGATGGCCACATCTTTAATATGCTTTGTGAGGAGTATTTGTTCTTGATAGAAATAGTATCTTGCTAGATATATTTGAATTAAATATTTACTAATGGGTTTCTTTTCCCTTAACTGTGAACTAGAACACCAGCTTGAATGAAAAAATGGTACTTACATGAGCAAATAACAGGAAACTCAATAGTACCTCTGTCTGACTAACTAGGCATTTCTACTCCCAGGAATGTGTCTTGAGTATTTCTGGAGCTGTATTAGTTTACAGCTGAACAGAAAGCTTGTTTCCTGAAAAATCTTTAACACATATACTGATGGAAACCTCTTATGTTTAGGAACAATGTATTCTGCTAGGTTCTGAGGTCTTTAGCTTCTTAAAGTAGATTTTCTTATGCCCATATTATGTATGCTATTTGAAATACATTTTGATACTTGATGGATTGCAAGATGAAGACTGAAGGGACAAAGTCCCTCTGACTGCAAAAGAAGATGAGGTTTGTGACCACCTGAACATACACACACAAGTCTATGGGACCTGATGAGATGCATCCCAGAGTCCTGAGGAAAGAGACTGATGTAGTTGCCAAGCCACTGTTCATGATATTTGAAAATTTGTAGTGGTCAGGTGAAATCCTGATGACTGGAAAAAGGGAAACACTGCACCCATTTAAAAAAAAAAAAAAGTAGAAAGGACAACCCTGACCTGTCAGCCTCACCTCTGTGCCTGGGAAGATCATGGAACAGATCCTCTTAGAGGCTGTGCTAAGCCACATGGAAGACAGGGATGTGATTTGAGACAGCCAGAACGGCTTCACCAAGGGCAAGTCCTGCCTGATTGGTCTAGGAGCCTTCTATGCTGGAGTGACTACATCACTGGACAGGGGAAAACCTATGTATGTTGTCTATCTGGAATTCTATAAAGCCTTTGACTTGGTCCCCCACAACATCCTTCTTTCTAAATTGGAGAGATACAGATTTGATGGGTGGACTGTTTGGTACCTTGGTGGTCACATCCAGAGTGTAATGACCAATGACTCGATTTCCAGATGAAGATCAGTGACAAATCATGTCCCTCAGGGGTCCATAATGGGACCAGTGCTGTTTAATATCTTCATCAATGATGTAGACAGTGGAATTGAGGGCACCCTCAGCAAGTTTGCAGATGACACCAAGCTGAATGGTTCAGTTGACACACCAGAGGGATGGGATGCCATCCAGAGGGACCTGGACAAGCTTGAGAAGTGAAGCCCATATGAACCTCATAAGGGTTCAACAAGGCCAAGTCCAAGGTCCTACACCTGAGTCAGGGCAATCCCCAGTATCAGTATAGCCTGGGGGTTGAAGGGATTGAGAGGAACCTTGCAGAGAAAGACATGGGTGCTTCCTTAGGCAACAGTACAGCAGTCTAGGCTAGGGCTAGTTTTTCAGGCCAGTGTTGCTCAGGCAGTCTGTTTCTGTAGCAAAGACTTTGTGAATAAAACTTGAACGTAATTTTATTAGTTATTATTGTGAATTATGCTAGTTTACCACTGGATGTTTGCAAATGCTGAACTTCATTCGGGGTTAGATAATGTTTTGGTTTGGTTTTTTTCCTTTTATTTTTCTAGTTGTGTGCTTTAGGCTAAAAAAGGTATTCTCAAGAAAGGCTGGGTTGGTTTTGGATGTACGTGTGGAGCTCTCCTCTTTCCAAGTTTGTTTGTGTAAAGTTGTAAAACATAACTAGAGGACAGAAAACCAGAGGTGACTGTCATGAGCTGTACAATTGCTTACTGCTGAAACTGCTACTACTTTCTATTATTTTACTGTCTTAAACACTGTCCATGATTTTTTATTAAAAGTCCTTAGGTATTTTACATACCCTCTGTTTATACAGCAGTTGTTCTGTCTTCCATGCCAGACAGATTCGTGCTGTGAAAAAGCATTTTATGCTTATTCTTTTTTTTTTTTTTTAATCCATGAAGCTGAGCTGATTCTACCATTTTTTTTAATGTGAACCCCAAATACAAGAAGTTGGGCTGCAGGTCTGAGTATTACATGGATTGTTTCTGCTTCTGCGTAATTAATGTTTCTATGAATTTGCAAAACCAGAATGGGAAATCCTGCCCAGTGCTACAAGCAAAATCTTACCCACTTGGAGTTTGAAGTAAATGACAGTTGCTTGCTGTTGTAATACAAACCACAATTTGTGTTTTTGCAACTTCATCTAAACTGCCACCTTCTACATTCAATGCAAAATGACAGAAGTTATGTGACTGTCCAGTCCTTGGTTTGAAAATAGAGGTGACTTCATTCAGACTGATCACCTGGAGAAGGGCACGGTGTTCTTAGCATTTCCAAACACTGATGGATGGTCTTATGAGAGGATTTTGCAGGATTATCTGAACGTGCATTTTGGCATTTGTAGTTGCTGCAGTGTAGTTCCTTGTCTCTAATAATTTCACTGAAGATGAGAAGGAGCATTTGTGGTTAGAAAATTCAGTCTTATTTTCCTTTTTAATTACTTTGTCAAAGTGATAGGGGGAGGAGGGAAGAGTTAGCAAATATTAATATATGGATTTTATGGAGATACATGGATTTTTTATAGAAGGGTGAAATCATACCCAATATAACTCAGTGAACAGCATTAAGTCTGGCATTTGCCTGTGTCATTTCAAGCGCATTCATTTTAATTCTTGGGGATACAGAAGCAGTGCCATAGTACAGAAGGGTTGCTATTGACATAATCAGAGAAACTCTTTGTTGATACTGTATTTTGTTAAAGCTAAACCAACCTGACACCACCTTGTGTCATGTTCAGTTACTTTCAAGTTTAGCAGCAATTAGAGCAAAGCCCCTAGGTTAAAATCCAGAACGATTCAATTTTTTATGTTGCAAATAAATGCTGAAAGATTCTTTAGAAATTCAGAATGTGATTGTGGTTTAGCAAAACATAAGATTCTGTACATAAATGTATTTAAGTCTTTGTTGTGCCTTAGATCTGGATGTGCTTCAGGCTGGAAGAAATGGGGCACCAAATTAAATTAAACTTTTTGTTTGTTTGTTTTCTTTTTTCTTTTTCTTTTTTTTTTTTTTTTTTCCAGGCCACTTGAGGTATTTCTGCAGGTTACTTCACCTTCCTTTTAGCTAACCCAGAGGGGAAGATAAGCAACCTGTAGTAAGAGAAAATGTGCAATTTAGGATGCATCTCTTACTTACTTCTCTCACTAATACAGTCATTTGTATCCTATTGTCCAACAATTTCAGGTTTCTAGCCTTCTGCTACAGGTCAGTGTAATAACATTAGTACCTGTTCGGTTGTCAATACAAAAACTAATTTTATGAATATACACTTAAAATGAAATATAGAGTAAAGCATTTTACTTGTTGTTTTGGTTCAGTATTTTTTCCTTGTACTTTACCATAGAAAGAACTTGAATTTGTAATACGTCTGTTATATTAATTACATGAAGGAAATCTTTAGTGAAGAAAAACACAACAGAAAAAGGAGGATAATGAAAATCACATCTGGATATGGAAAGAACAAGACACACAAGTCTAGAACATACTGTGAAAAGTTCTTGCTTGTAATAGTGAGCACTAGTTGTAGTCAAATTGCTACTGAGCAACTATTCATCTATTCTGTAGTATCTTCCAGGAGCTGAAATGTGAAGTATCAACTGGAAAGGTATAAAGGAATAGGAAGACAAGGGAGACAATCATTTAGAACAGTCTTAGAGTTCAGAAGTATGTAAGAACTAAAAGTATCATGAAGTTAGCACAAGATTCAGACACTTGATTCTTTTGTATGCATGGTCCTGTAGGCAGTTACATAATAATTTAACCCCAGAAAACATTCAGTTTTACTCTGTTGAAGTAATTTTTTTTTTTGATCACTGCTTAGTTTGAAACACAATAGTTTAACCAGATTAATGTAAGGTTTTGACCTTTTTCCTTTCTGTAATTTATTTGGAAAATGAGGTAAACATTTCGTTCTCTTTGTAGGAGGTATTTATTACTAAAAAATGCAGTTTCTGAAACACCCTGACATATACACAACAAATAATTTCTGTAACAGCCCAAACTAGCTTTACTTTGATGCAGTATTTTCCCTTCAGGAAAGTAATAATAAGACTAATGTATACATATTCATTCCAGCTCTCTGAATACGTAGGTCCTCTGTGATTTGCCTATGCTTTAAGGTAATCTAAAGCTCACAGCTTCACATCAGAAAAGCAGATATTTCTCTCTACATTAAACCACACGTTTTCTTAAACTGCAGGTGAATACATCCCGAGAGGTACTTTGCTGGGTCAATGTTTCTGTGTTAAACTGTATTTAAAAAAAAAAAAAGACATCTCAAGGCTGACTGCTGATGTAGAACAGGGCATGTAGGGACAAACTATTGGAACAAGTTGATCCCGAAGAGCAACTAAATGGTTCCATTTTATTTACTTTTGCGTCCTTAGATTGGATGATGAAAGTGAACGATTAAAGCATGAAGAAAATTTAGCTCATTTTTTCAGGTTTGTGTATGTTAAAATACTCAGGGATTTTATGCAAGGTTAGACAGAAATGACTTGAAGTATAGTTTTGGCAAACTTTGAATAGCTTGATGTGTGTAACAAGGAGATATCACAGTCCCCATATTTCAACTAGACGTGAAAGAAGAATATTTGAAATGGATTTATTATTATTGTTTTTAATTTAGACCTCATCAGAGACAGAAAAAGTGGACAGGCAGCAGTAGCAGTTCATCTGTAGTTTATGACTCTAAAGGTCCAGATGTAGATCACTTTTATCATACATTTTTCTCAGTGGCTTATTCCGATGTGTATCCCCAGATTTTTTTTTCAGAACAATTAGACACTCAGCACCTATAGGAACTGAACACTTAATATGGGTTTAAATTGTCATATTCATTCTGTATTTCAGTTTCACTTTGTAAAGCTGAGACATTATTATTCCTCTTCTTTGCAAGGATACTGTGAGATAAATGCAGTAAATGCCGCAATGTGCTTGGAACTTGTACTAATACTAGGTATTTCATGTAGTCTAGTAAATAAAGTACCTAACATGTCTAGATGTTCTCAGCTTGCAAAAATTACTTGATTCATGTCATAGTAAGTTTTACCCATCTTTGTAAATAAGATGAGGTTTTAGGTGATGATGCAAGTACCAATACCGAAGACTTCAGTTGACTTGGATAAACTTTGATTCAGATCTGTTAAAATTTCTTACGAGCAATTTTCAACACACAGGTTCTGCAAATCCCTTTTGGTTCTAGTTGTGTTTCTTCTTGTTATGAGTAATCTTATTACTTTAAATAGGACTGTTCAGGTGCTCAAGAAGTTCCAGAACATCTGAACTGAAATGTTTGACTGTTATATTTATGCAACGATAATGATTGTGACCATTTCTGTTCAGATCAAAAGAGCTGCTGTTTCTGAGGAAGTCACTATTGCCAGTATTAAAAGCAGCAACCCATCTTTTTACAAGCTCTGGACTGGCACAATGGCTGACTTGGTATAACCTTTTCTGTGTTAGCAGAGTCAGAAAATGTTTATTCCCTCCAATGCTGCTTTGTTAACTTCTCTTACCTATTCCCTCTATCTGTTGCACCTCCCAAAGAAAAAAATAAAGCTTGTTTAGATAAAATAAAATGAGACTCCAGGATGCTGATGTGCTGTCCTGTACACTGTGTTCCCTGTCAAATTACTGTGGCTCTCTGCTTGCAAATGTTGTGCAGATCCACTGACATGTCCCATTTTGTACGACCACCAAATTTATCCACAAGAGTTTGCTGGTTTGGAGCTTGAAGCACTTCTGATGACTCTACAGAGACTGTCTTGACCATGTTACAGAGACTGCTTTTTTGTGTTTTGGAAATAGTATGTATGTGAGTGAAATAATTAAGCATCATCAAATTGAAAAGTCTTGCAGGAATTGGAAACTGGAAAGAAATCTTGCAAAATTTCATTCTGAAGTCGAATCTTGAACTACACGTCAGTAAATACTGTGCATGATGTTTCAAGGGATCAGTACTGAGAGTTTGTCACAAATTGTGAATTTTGGAACCGTATTTTGTAACTGAGTGTCGATGATGATCCTTATAGCTAGGTGTGCCATAGCAGTGAAAGTAAATTAAGGCAGTATGTCATTTTTGCAAAAATAAGAATCCAACCCCTCCAAATGAGTTCAAATGATTTTCAACTATAGACACAGAAAAATGCATTCAGTAGTTTCATTATCAGTATTCCAGTAAGTACTAGAAATAATTGTATTTCTAAATTAAATCTATGGAAATTAACACAGCTAATAAAATAATGTTATTCATTATATTTAAAGTGAATTTCTTTAACTGTTGTAAGGGCAAGCAAGATAAAATGTCTGCATTTAATCTTAGATTTATAAAGGCCAATAAAATTACAATTCTTTACATTATAATGTTAATACAGCCAAAATTTAAATAGTTATCTTAAACATTTATTATGACTGCTGTATCTACTAGATAAAATCCATTAATTTTAGGGAAGAATGGAAGATAAGAACAATGAAAGATAAGAATGTGTGGACACTTTTACCTAAGAAAAAGATGATTCTAAAATTCCCTTAATCATGGACTTGTAACACATAGAGGAAAGTGCAATTACATTTTGATCTGAAACAACAGTAATTACAGCAATCTCCATTTTCATTCACCGGTACCAGCTACCCAGTATTATTTCCTCTTAAAACCGGATGAAGTAGAGAGATATCTCTAATAAAAGTAAATTCACTCTCATTTTAAGAGTTACAACAATTTACAGTTTGTCCTGTTTATTGCATTCCATTGAAGTAGCAGTTTTAGTGTTCTTAGTTTGCTTTGTTGTGATGTTCAACAGCACAGTTCAAGTCCGTTTTCTTTAGAAATTTTTGAGGAATTATGTATGTTTGTTTTCAATGGCAAACCCTCTCTTACTGAAAGGATTGAAATAAAACTGAATTCCTAAGTAATCCAGAATTACAAAATGCAACCTCCATGAACATACCTTAGATGTTTCTTTTACACACTTTATTCCTTAACAGGAATAACATCTATAACAAATATAACATATATATATATATAAAAAATATATATATAACATCTATAACAAATTCATCTAGGAGGTCCTCTAGACAAGAGAGCTGTCCTGCCTTTTTATTTTGTCTGTGCACTTAGATGTGATTTGGCTGCAGACCCAGAACCTGAAATACGAGACTTTATAATCTCCCTTCTGTTCTGTTTGTCTGTTACCTAGCCAAGTACCATTTTTTAATGACCGCGGCTCCTAAACAGTATGGCAGTGGAACTACATCATGTTAATGTTATTCCACCACCACCAGTAACTGTTAATTAGAGCAGTAATTTGCTTATTATCGGATTACTTAGGATAGTAAGAGCTGTGCTGGATGGTGTCTGTTTGTACAATCCATCTTTTAATTCTCTGAGGCAGAGAACTATTCAGAGTAAGATTTGTAATGGTTCCAGAGTGCATTTGATTTCTTAGCAGCAAAAATCACCTTTCCTTTCATTAAACAAGAAGTATTATTTTTCCCCAGAATGCGTTTCATTGTCCACATTTACCAGATGGAAATACTAGGTTTTAGTTATGGATAGTAGATAGAATGATTTTTTTTTTTTTAATCTGAGGGGTTTATTAATAGCAGTGTTCTATGTTTGGTATTTTTAAATAACCTTTAGATTTATACTGGACATTTATCTGTTAAAAGACCCAAATTTGAAAGATACCAAAACCTGTGCTGAATTATAAGATGGAGAAAATCAGCTACACTTTATGATTCATAGGTTGGAAGTCTAGGCAGACTCTAGAGTCCAAGTAATGAAATAGTTATAAAATTTTTATAAAGTGCACCAATTGTAATATTCAGCTAAAAAAAAAAAAAGCGTTCTCATGTTTGAAATACATTCTTCCTTCAGGTATTACATACAAGGTCTCCTCTGCAGTTTGTTTTTATGTTCTAAAACTTCCCTCTCATTTTTTCCCCCACGTCTTTCATAGTGCTGACATTCTCAGCGTTAAAGCATTTCAGAACCTTCAGAGATTCCAGATAGAGCTTGATTGTTTTCTTTAAAATGCTTTCCTAGTAATAAAGAACTTGACAAGGTGACAAGGTTTGATGAAGATAACTCATTTGGGAACATGTGGGTGTTGATTGTCAGTCAGGACAATAGTTTCTATATCTGCTGTGAAGATACCTGCAGTACCACTTGTATTATTATCACTCACTCGCATGTAGTTTGCTTGTTACTGTCACAGACCTTGGATTTATGATATTGCTGAGAATTTAGCGAGAGGTGAAGGCCAGAGGAAGCTTCTTATTTACTAAGAGCTTAGTAATGTTTAACAAAGGGGCCTAGTCAAAGTAGGAGTAAAGTTTATATGTCTTAATTTTCTCATGATGTTTCCCATTTGCTACATTACAGTATACCCTCACTATAGCATGATGTACATTTGGGGGACAGGAAAGGGGGGAAAAAAAAAAAAAAGAAAGAAAAAGGTGAGGGCAGTTTTTAACCACCTGCCTGAGTGCAGAAATGCTAGCATTTTTTAATGGTTATTTATTTATTTTTTTATTGGTACAATAGGTCCAGATTTGTTTGTAAGGGCTATTCTTTGAGTTTCACTGCACTAAGACCTGACTGACCCGACTCATCCAGGGGGTGCTACCAGTTCAGTACTTTATGTGAGTATTGCTATGAGTGTTCTAGAACTCTGTTCCTTATTTTAGAAGAAAATAATTGTATGGAAATGTAGAACATAAGCCAGAATCATCACTGCAGATAATTGTTCAGTGTGTGCGGCTTGCTTTCCTTCTTTTTAGCAGCTAGTGCTCTTTATTCACCAGCAGACCAGCACAGAGAACAGTCAGATGAGCAGAATAAAGAACTGGAAATCAGAGAAAATGTCAGTCACTCCAAGTAATAATAATGTGGCAATTGTGTTTATTTGTTTTAGGTGAAATACTGAAACCAAAGCCTCCTTCAAATTGATCGCATCTTTAAACTGAAGTTAAGATACTATTCATGAATCTCTAAGGTTACTCTAAAAGTGAACAAAACTGAAAGTTTAACTGTAAGTTTGGAGTGGTAGTAGTTCTCAGGGCACTAAAACTATTATATTTTCCTCACGTGAAGCGGTGCTTGTCCTTATTGCATCAAGTCTGTTTTCAAATTAGTTTATCCAGTTTTCAAGGTTATCCAGTGGATATTTAGCACATGCTGCTTTATGTATTTTTGTTGTGATCTTTCAACAGTCATTTAGAAGGGAAAATATTTTCAGTTTTGGGAAAGGGGAAAAGAGCAACTCCCTGCTGGTGTTACAAAGCAAATGTTCTTAAGGGCATGGACAGTTATGATAATTTCAAATTGCAGGTTTTACTATTCAGCATCATACCTTCGTCTGTCCTGAAGCTGCAGCCAATGTCTGAACTGTGAGAGAGAAGGTGTAAATTGTGATGACATTGGGGAAGAACAAAGGAGAAGAAGAGTCTTTAAAATATATGCAATAGTGCATAAAGATTTACAGTGGACTATTACGTGTGATTGTTTCCAAGACATTAATTTAATTGGTTCTTTTTGAGGGTAAATAAAAATGTGGCCTTCTGTTAAATGTAGGATAGCATAATATCACCTGCTCATGCATAAAACCATGAGTTTACTGGTTTAATTTCCCAACTTCTGGTGTGCATGACTTATCTTCATGTCAGCCTGCTAATTCTTTAGGAAGTTTGTCTTGCATATAGGCCAGTTACCAAAATGTATCACACACAGTCAGCCTGTTGTTTCTTTATCTTCTCGCAGTCATTGTTTGGTGATGTATATAACAGGATGCAGGAAGAGAACACTGGCAAAATTGTGAAGCAATGATTGCCACCTGAGCTGCATGGTAGTATCAAGCACTGTATCAAAGAGAATGCTACTACAGTCTCTTTCTCCTCACAGAAATTTGTTTCAAGGGCATGATCATGGTTTTATGAAAATGCTCACATTTTTACTGTTCACATAAAGAAACAGCCCTCGATCATTTTTTAAAGACAAATCTGAGTGTACCACTTTATAAATGTTTTGGGGTTGGTTTTTTTTTTCCATAATTGACTGCTGGGATTGTCACAGACAATGAATCCAAAGAGTGGTAGGTATTGGTTCCCTGCTTTGTAATATCAGTCGTGATGCCACCATAGAGCTGCTGGATCAGGTTTTAATTCCCTTAATATTAAATGTGCTTAAACTTAATCAGTGTCTAAGTGAGAAGTCAGATCTTGTATCAGTGAAATACATTTTTGTCTGTTGGCATTATGATTTTCTTGAACTAAAGCATCTTACTGATGTTTAAGTAGAATTTTAAATGATACTTAAGATCATAATATTAAGAAGTTTATAAAAATTATACAGTGTTTTGGCTGGGGATTTTTTTGCCATTTTTTTTTTCCTGGTGTACAAGTGTGTCAGTTGCAGATGTAACAGACTGAGGGCTTCAATGATGCATAATAAATTTTCCAGTGAAGAGAAATGCCAATATAGGCCAAGAATTAATTCTGAATCCAAAGGGGGAAGAGCAAACTATTAATTCATTGCATCTGGCAGAAGCAATTCAGTAGTTTCCTTTAAGTTACTGTGATACTTGGCCTTATATAGGAAGGGTCAGTTTCTTTTGTGATTTATGTTGCACATCAATTACAATTACTGGAATCCCCATCTCCCAAACTAACTGGTTACATGTGGCTTTCTTTATTCTTCCTGCTCTGCTGTCATCCTCTTTGCATAAACCTCTTGGATCAGCTGCTTGAGAGAGAGAACACTGAAATCTTCATTTAGTTACTTTGTAAGTGTAGGTCTAAGTTTACAAGTGGTCTCTTGAAAATCAGGTGCTTAACATTAGATAGGGATTAGTACAGCAGGAACTTCGGGCACATCGGTAGTGAAAAGAATAACTAGAAGGCAGAAACCTTTCAAGCCCTGGCCAAGTATCTCCTTGCATGCTAAGATTTCTAGTAAATGTTTTGGTTTGTTTTTTTTTGTTGTGTGGTTTTTTTTTTTTAATAGTTGTATAGCACTATTTTCAAATATGGGATACATGGAGCATATTTTTTGTGGAATAAAACTGGTGACTCACAGCAGGGGTCCAAAGCTGCCAGGCCTTCGCCTCCACGCAGTCCTAAGTCCCCCCGCAGCTGTGGGTACCACAGAGCTCTCAAGGTTGGCTGCTGAAGGCTGGTGGGCAGAGTGTCTGGCTGCTGATGCTGCAGCCAGACACAACCCATGGAAATGGTAATTGTCAGAGTATGGGTCAGGAAATGCAGTTGTGTGTCATCACTGCAGTGTTTACCCAAGAAAAATGGAATACCTTAATGATGAGTTGTTTTGTTTGGCTGGTCTGTACTTGCAAGCGGAGGACGTGTGGATAGTTACGGAAATGTACTGATGCAAAGCTTTTTAACAAATTAAGGTGTTTTAGGAGTATGTGTCGGGTTTTGTGAATGTAACTTTGGAAATAGTTCACAGTCTGAAACTAACTTCAACCTAATGTCATCAGAAAGAATGGGTTTTTTAAATTCTATTTTATTATTGCAGGGTTTTTTACATCGGAAAACTGTTGTTGAAGCTTATTAATTCTCTGACAATATATTTTTTATATAGTATGAAACCATTTTCCAGCCATACTAAAATTAGGTATTGATTTTTAGTATTTCTGATTTCACAAAAATTTTACAACACATTGGTCCGGGTTTTCTGATATGGAAGGATTATTGCACAATAAATAATCCTATGGATTTGTTAGCATATTGCCATGAGAAGTCATATGCTGGCCTCAAATCCTTTCCTGTCAGTTTTCTGGAATAATTATCCGTATCTGAAGGAGTTGCAAAACATGATTTATTTGTATAAAACATACCTGGAGATAAAAGTTGCAAAATATCTTTTGAATCTAACCTCACAGATGGAAGTTTTCGTTCCTGAAGTGAAAACATATCTGGAGATAAAAGGTTCAAAATATCTTTTGAATCTAACCTCACAGATGGAAGGTGGTTTTTTTTCCCCGAAGTGCAAGGTGTTATATGCAAGTCCTGATGCAGAATTCCACCGTGAGGTCTGAATTCTGCACAGAGAATTTCAGTTCTCCTCTGTAGTTCTGCATTGTGAGAGAGCCGGAGTTGCCAATATTAATGTGGAATTGTTAACATCCTGGTGAAGAAAACTCTGCCAAAGCAGTCCATGATATTTTGGCTGAACCTGGCAAGAACTGGGAAGTTGCAAAGCAAATTGCTAACCTTAGTCAAGGGAATCCTTTTTTTAGTGACCCAAAGGTGTTTGGTCAGAATTAGAGACAGAACAAGTGGAAACCTGTACTTTTCCATGTCTTCCACAAGTGTTGGGAATTTGATGTTGTGGGGTCTCTATACTCTGCATTGACTAGTGTCCATATTCTAAGACCTGTCAAAATAGTTTTCCACAATTATTTTAAGTTGAGTGAATTAACACACACTCATTTAAAAAAAACCCAAACAACAAACAAACAACAAATAAAACCAAAACAAAAGAAACAGGAAAAAAAAGTTGAAAAATTTCAAGCAGTTCTTCCAGAAACATAAACTGATACTTGGTTAGTTGGTTAGTAGTGATAAGAATGGTAAAAAAGTCTTTTTTTATTTCCTTTATATTTTGAATATGAATACAGTACTTTGAATAAGTACATGGATATGTACTTATGTTGCATAGAATTAAAATGAGAATTGACTGGTTCTGTGAAGCAGCCACAGGTATTGACAAGTACTCGGGGAGTATTTTCATCAAAGTAGGTTTTTTGTTTGTTTCCAGACATTTAAATTAAATAATTGGAGCAGTATCTCCAAATCTAGTTGGCTTTAGTAGGAAAGGTATTTAAGAATTCGTACTTTGATTTACTTTCCTTTCACAGAATCACAGAGTGGTAGGGGTAGGAAAGGACTTCTAGGGATCATCTAGTCCAACACCCCTGCTAAAGCAGGTTCACCTAGTTTGAGTTGCACAGGAACATATTCAGAGGAGTTTTGAAAGCCCAGAGAAGGAGAGTTCACAGCTGCTGTGGGCAACCTGTTCCAGGGTTTCATCACCCTCACAGTAAAGAAGCTTCTCTTTATGTTTAGGTGGAACTTCTGTGTTCCAGTTTGTGTCCGTTGCCCCTTGTCCTATCACTGGGCTCCACTGAAAAGATACTGGCCCCATCCTCTTGACACCCACCCTTTAGATATCTATAAACATTGACAAGATCCCCTTTCTCTCAAGGAAGGATAACTTATGATTTTGAGGCTTTTTTTGGTCTGCTCCTACATGCTGGATGAAATAAGTCTGCTTAGGTAGTAATGCTTTTAGATTTTGATTATGTACAGAGTCTGAGCAGTTCTGTTTTACCTACCATGAAATGCTTTTGTGTAAGAGTCAAGCTATGTGAGGAGATAACCAGACTATGTAACTAACAGTGCAAAAAGTGCTAGTTTAAGTAAAATGCCTGCTGGGTATAACTGACTAAACTTTCCTGTGTATGCTAATCCTAATTTATGTTAAATTGTAATTAAGGCAGTTTTGTTTATTACTTTTAGCCATGAGCATCTAGAGGACTGACTAATCTCATGCATGTGTAGAGGACAATCCAACTGCTATTGTTGACTCACAATGCAGAAATTTTGTATTTGAGAGTTGTTTTCAAGGTATTTTTTCAAGCATTTATAAAGGACCTTTTCTCCTATTGTATTAGGAACTGGAACAGAAGAAGCATCCTAAATAAAATAGATGAAGAGATTTTGGAGCAGGAGGCCAAAATCTAAATAGGCTAGCTGCATTTCCATCCAAACTATAAACCAGAGAACATCTCTGATTTATCCATGCAAAAATAGATTCACAACTTTTATTGTAGTTGTGCTTCTGTTTTGTGTTGCACATATAATTAGACATAACTCTGAGTTTTAGGATTCTGAAGTGTGTTATTCAGAAGGCCATAAGTGGTACCATAGCAGAGAGATGATGAGGAAAGATAGAAGGGCACCATAAATTGAGTCTCAGGAGAATAAATCCATAGGAATGGGGTACACCTAAACCCACTTTCTGTAAAATTTCAGGTTTCCGATTGCATCATCTTTCTTATTACAGGCTAAGTCTAGGTTCTAACATAAATGTTGATGTGTGCATAAATGTTTTGGGCCAGTACGTGGTATTTACATAACTGGATATATCATGGATTGTGCCACCAGTTGACAGGATTTGTTTTCTGTTCCTGGTATAACATATCTTCTTAAAACATGAGTAGGAGCACTCAGGCTAGTAAAAAGTCTTACCCTAACAGAGTCCACCTTTTAGGAGAATTATTTCCCTGTCAGATAATTCACTGTAATGACTTCAAATGATCTATTTAGAAAACAATGCAAGAACAGTAGGGGTTTACATTTTCTATTGTTAAACTTTTGAGCTTTTGAGGCATTTCCTGTGTTTAAACATTTTCTGATAATGTCACGAAGTCTACTGTTGCTCCAAGAAAAATGTCTCTTAATGTTTCATTATCTGTCTTGTTTTGAGGTTGTGGTAATAAATAAGGAATACAGAATTAGGGACTAAAATTAAAGCCTCACAAGGGCACGTATGTAATAGTCCACACGCCATTCAAATGTGAGTGGAAATGTTTTGCAAAACATTCTGTCTCTTCTCATGTTTGTTACCTTGTGATATTTACAATTGTCTGGATTTCCTTGCCAGTTGGAATTTATTCTTTTAAGTAGGCAAAATTGGAAATTGGAAAATTCCAAGTGAACATCCCCTTTAACCTGAAATGAATGCCAGTTCTGTAATAATTTCATGTGAATTCTTCTTACAAACAGCAGAGAGCAGCAGTGTGATGACCTGAATCAGAAGGAACGATGTTAAGGCATACTGAAAGTATTAAAAAAAAAAAAAATTATTGCTTTTATACTGGTACAATTTTTTGAACACACTTTTGCAAAAATGAAATGAGGGAAAAAAAAGACATTAACAATAAAATCGTCATCATGGAAATAACATCTGTCAAGACAGATGTTTACATACAGCAAAAGAGTGAAAGCAGCGGGTGGGTAACTGAGTGTCTTAGGAAAAAGAAAGATGGATTAGTGTCTGAGCTGTACATAGAACTGTCAAAAATGATGATGTAGAATAATTAGGAGCAGAAGAAAAACCTTAGCTCACAAACTATAGTTTAAACGATGTTTTTACTTGAATATATACTGAATAGTCTGGAAGTTGATGAGTTCAGTGAAATTAAGTTTCAGAAATCATTACCTAGGTCTAGTAGCAATTTACAAATCAGAATTTTGGTCATCTTGGGAGTTCATCGGTACAGATCAAATCACATTAAAACATTCCTTTTTTGATATTTTATTAAAGGAAACCCAAAATTTGCAGTTTTTCTCTTCATCAGTGGCTGTGTTTTACCCTCCATTGTTTTCCATAGTAAAAGCAGGATGTAGAAATTTGTGGGTAATGAGCAGATATAAATACCTATGAGTCAGATAAATTGTGCTGTATCCCTTCATTCCAGAAAAGCTGCTACAGTGAATGATGTAAGCAGATGCTGTTGCCCTGGTGATTGCTCATTTGAGTCTGGATTGCAGCAAGTCTGCATTCCTCACTTCTTAGATGTTTGCGGTTTATGTATACAGCTCATATAGACAAAGGCCGCAAGTTAAATGCAACCAAGTAAAACAGTGCATACATGGTATGTATGTGAGATGTTGAAAATGGCATATGGTTTGTGAGGAATATGAGCAAGAGATTGCACTGGGACAGTACCTTACACATGCTGAGGGAAATCTTAGAAATATGTGACCTATGATACCGGTTTGGTCATCTCTTCATAGCGTTAATCAGCTTAATATAGAACTAAATAATAGAGGCATGAGATTTCACGTCTGCCATGAGGGAAAAACTTGATAATTGGTGCACAGTTAGTAATATAAATGACTCCATGTTCCTAAAACCACAACAGCTGTTTGTTGCAAGGAGTGGTTTTGGGGATGTCAAACCTTCAGGTAACACTACAATCAGATGGGTAGCAGATGGGCTTTCTTATGTCTCCTTTTATTTTTTTCTTTCTGAAGTTGCTTCTTGGACTTTTGTACAGTTCCATTCACCAATGAATTAGATTTGTATGCCATAAATGTCTGTGGCTGCAACATTATTTCTAGAAAGGTAGCATCATAATCACAAATAATTGCTGATATGATCAACTAGATGATCTCAGTGTATTTTCATTTAGTTGTAGTCCATTTCAAATGAGTTCTGATGGTTCTACTGCTCACAACTTATCTGTTTTCCTTCCAGTTCCCAGTTCTGCCATTTTTGAATATTAAATCTGCTTTTAAAGCATAAGCTTCCAAATACTTAGAAGGATGCTTCACTGTAACTTAGGAAAATGATGGGAAAAAATGAACTTGAGTTGTAAATGTACTTGCCTATATTTTTGTGTGTCTTCTATCTTTGATGAGGAGAAACGTTGTTGATAAAGTCCCATAATGTCTACAGCAGAGCTTGTACATTCTTAAGTTCTTTTACAGTGTTTTGAAAGGTGAAGTAAAAGTAGCCGAAAGCAAAAATCCTAAATCAAATTTGCTAAGTTTTTTGTTTGGAACACAAAATCCACATGAATACAAAAGCCTCTCTTCCAGAACATCCATGAGGTTTCCCATGATACGGGAGGATGTAAAGATACTGTGAATGGTTGGATAACTTTGGGGAAGACCATGTTACCCTGCTCGCTCTTAGGAAGTCTACTCAAATCTCTCTGGATGGAGTTCAGTTGTGTTTCAATATATTTGAGATAGGGGAAACAGAATGTATAATTAGTTACACCTTATTTGTCACAACCTTTATTTTAAAGTGATTTTGCTATAGTAAATATTGCCTAGTACCAGCATTCCTTCTATAATACAAATTTTCTGTCATTTAACTCACTATTACAGGATAATTATTCCAATAGAAGCATCAGTGGTGCAGACTTGGTAGAGCATTATAGGCATAAAGAAATCAAAATAGACTTTTTAAGTAGTCTTAATTCCATTTGAATCACACAAAATGCTTAAAACATTCTGTAGATGGATTTTTTTTAATGTATTTCTATCTGTAACATTTCTTTCTAAATCAGGAGCACAGAAAGAAAGCATGAAGGGTGTGTGTGGGAAGCCCCAAAAAAGGATATGACAGTGTCTAACAAAAGTATTGGTTCTATTTTGTCAGTAGCAATCTTTTTCTGGTTGATGACATATTTCTGATCATCAAGTTCTCAAATTTTATTTTATACTTGAATGCGTTGATTGATTTTTCTCCAAAATCCTCTCTGTGGTAGGTGTTAGCTGTTTGGCTTTTAATTTTGAAAAGAGATAAGCTCCTTTTCAGGAGACTGCTGCTAATGTAGTTCTTTTATCTTGCAGTACAAAGGAGTATGACAATACTAAAAGTGTGGCAGGTAGCTGAGAATGGGTCTAGTGTGACAATGACCTCATTCTGATGCTGAATAAATTTGTGTTCAGCTCTGGAGAAGCCATGATAATGAGTGATTCCCAAAACAAGAATTAGACTCTGCATTATAACTTAATGCAGTGAGAATGTCTCTATAAACAATAGGAAGTTAATGCCAGCCATATATAACCTCATGTATTTTTTTTATACATTCCTTGCTCAAAATCTCCATTGTTTTAAGTGGGAATCTTATGTTCAGTTGCAAAATTAAAACTTGCCACTGTCTTCACCATGGGCTGTAGAGAGATCTCTGCTCTGGCGCCTGGAGCACCTCTTCACTCTCCTTCTTCACTGACTGTGGTGTCTGCAGGCTTGTTACTCTCACATATTCTCACTCATTCCTTTGGCTGCTGTTGCACAGCAGTTTTTCCCCCTTCTCAAATATACTGTCACAGAGGTGCTACCACTGTTGTTGATGGGCTTGGATTTGGTCAGCTGTGGGTCTGTCTTGGAGCTGACTAGAATTGGCTCTATTGGACATGGAGGGAAGCTTCTGGCATTGTCTTACATAAGCCACTCCTGTAGCCCTTCCATTACCAAAATGTTTCCATGCAAACCCAGTATATGTTCCCCAAATTTTTTCTCAAGTCTACAGCTAAGTAGTACTCAGAAATCTAGATTAAATTAACAAAATTAACAAAAATTATCTGCCACAAATACTTTTTCTTTGCAAAACTGATGAATCACACTTCATGATAAATTTGGGTAACAGGTTTTTGACACAGTACTTTAAGTACCCCAAAATCACTTTCATATTGTCTCATGTATATATAGTCTAACTTGTGAACAAATAACGTTGTTGTTCTTAGTGTTTGTCTCTAATGTTGCATACAAATGGTATAATAATGCAATAAATTAAAGACTGAATTATTAGAGGAAGCCTGTTTACTGTCCCTGAAATGCAAGAGCTTCCTCGTTTCTGTTGAGATCTCACAATGAGAGATGTCAACCTTGACCAACTCTAATGTAGTAACTAACTCAGGGAAGACAGTGAAAGACCAGTGACTTAAGATAGGAATTGTAAAAATAACATTGACAATAGGAATCAAGTCAAGATAATGAGGTTTTATTATGAGATTTTTATTAAGAGGTAAAGCTTATTGAAACTTTCCTGTCATTTAGCTTCTGGGCGATGATATAAATAATCATGTTTTGGCCATTACAGTACTGCTTTCTCCTGTAGATCCAGAAGTAGCTTTGATGCATCAGAACTAATACTTTCCATTAACTATTCTGTTTTTACCTTCTTCCTGCCTGCACTTCCTTTGTAAATGGGAAAGCTTATTAAAGACAATTGGAGCTTTGGCACCAGTATGATTATTCTAACATTTTATTGGTGTAGTGCATTATGAAGAGTAAGGCACATAGAATTCATAGAGCTAATTGAGGACCTATTGTTCCCTTTCTAATTGTGTGTGTGTGCACTCTTCTTGAAATCACCGAGAGATTTTAATACAAATTTAGTGCAGTGTGAAGCCTTACTCTTATTTGTGCTAAAGCACTCAAGTCTTATTGTCGGTTTATGATGTTTTTCTACTTTACTTCTAATGATGCTGCTGAACTGTAGACAATGATAAACAGGGTTATCAAGCATAATGCATTAACATAGGCATTTTAATTTCATGCTTTTTCCACCTCTTTGAAGTGGACTTAATGTTGAAATGAAACATTAACTCTTAAAAGTGAAATAGAAATTTTATTGTATTCTTTGGTAATATTATGCCACTATTAGATTTTATGAAGATAGTCCACAGGGAAGTAACTTCAATAGATAACAGGTTCCTAAAACACCATGAGGCATTTAGGCATTTCCATGACACAATATTTCAGGCCAGACAACGGTACCAGCTGTGACCAGTGATTTGCAATGTTTAATAAAGGTATCTGCATTCTTATGTCTACCAAAAAGTTAAGAATATCTTAAAAAATAAGAAAATCTTAAAAAAAAATAATTCTGAATATCTTTTTATATCTTTACTGGAATAGAAGTGGATACAACTGAACAATATATAGTTCTGGTGGTTTTGTGACTCAAAGCAGACAGAGAAGACCAGCAGAAAAGTTGACTGTCAAGCAGGAAATCAGGTTTTTTTTGTTTGTTTTTTGTTTGTTTGCTCTTCACATAACCCTTGTTTTATGGATAAGAGAATCCTGCATGCAAATACATGAATGTTTGGGAGCGATATCTTTAACCTCTAGTGTTTGTCCTCTCCCAGAGAATGCCTCAATCTATTTTGTTTAGTTCTGTTTATCTTTTTACAGCAATTGAAATGTGTGCCACAGTAGTGGTTATATTACTGCTTTTTTTTTCCCCCTTTATTTATTTTACAATATGTATCTTGTCTCAAGTTACCAGAGAATTTTCTTCCTACAAGAAAATTAACAGAACTGTCCATTAGAAAGGAAGTTGTTCTCTGGCACCGGTGACAGTTCCTTGATAGCAGTAGAATGTTGAGTTTGTTGAGTCATCAGATTGGCTTAACCTAGCTTTTAATTTTTAACATTTTATTACAACTTTGAAATGCGGAGTTCTTGGGATCTTTTGGGCAGATGTGTCAAAGCTTAACGAATAATGTGTAATTTCACTAGGTAGCATTTTGTCAGTTTGGCTTTTACTCTAGCAGCTCTGTCAAATTAACTACAGATACCAGATTAAGTCTTGACAAGCTCGTACGTAGTCAACAGATCTGCAAAAGTTGCTGGTTTTTCAGTGGTAGGAGCTACACATTTGTATCTCACTAAATAGAATAAATGGTTTCAGAAAAAACACCTCTGCTTTATAGGGAACTGTGTTAGATTCCGGGAATATAGTTGCCTGGAATGAAAAAGAGCCTTTTCGCTTGGATCTTTTCCTGCTGTATGAGGTGTGTAAAGATGTCTTTTCTTTTTTGCAAGTCATTCTGGATTTATTTCATGTTGCTTTATACTTCCTGAACTTAGGACATAAGCAAATGCACAAGCTTAGACAATGGCTTACACGCTGCATGGCCTGCTGGCTTACAAACTGGTTACTCAGAAACTGGACACCTGTGTGGTGGCAAGTTTACAGATAAACCAGGATGCAGTAACAGCTCTGCGTACAATGCTTCTGCATCTATCTTTCTATCTAATATCTTGTAATAATTGGCCTGCCTTAAGTCAGCTCTAATGAAGAGTTTCCTTTTTTATAGGTGGCAAAAGGTGCACATAAGGAAACCTACCCTTTAGGAGTTACCATAGCATACAATTTCCAAAAGCTGAACCCTTGGCCACAGAGAGGTAGAGAAAACCCAAGCATGGACAAAGCAGATTGAAATCTAGGAACAGTGAAGGGTCTTTTCACTAGTTTTTGGAATAAATTTTTAGGGGCAAAAAATAATTATCTGTGAGATATGATTATGGTAGACTTTGTTTTTCCTAACTCTTGAAATTTTCATCAGAGAAATGGTTCACTTTTTCCTTTTCTAGATTTTTAGTAATACAGGTGAGATGATCAGACATGTCTGTGGTAGGGTGTTTTTGAGTGACTGAGTGGGGGGAGTAATCGTATAAAAACAATCTCCGAGGATCCAGTTTCTTGAACAACCCTGAAAATTCTGTATCAGAACCATAATTCCATATTCACAACTCCTCCATAAGTATTCAAAAAGGCATTTCATTGTCCTTCTAGCTCCTACTTAGAGCACTTCTGATGTAGGCAGGCAAAGCATTGTAGCAGCAGAGAAGCAGAAAACACAGTTAAACCAACTGTTCTTGAAAAGTGTTGACAGACTTAATTAATTGCTAGGCCCATGATAGGTGTGATTATACAAAGCGGTGCTTCCTGGTGATCAAGGGCTAAGAATGAGAGATGAGGATATGAGGAGGTACATCATAAACTGCTGGCAATCAGTGAAGTTAAGGTGGAATCTGTACATAGAGATGAATGGTAGGGAATAAGTAGGATCAGCAGTAAATAAGCCCACAGGATGCAGGGTTGGCTTCAGTTGTGGACTATAAGGTGAGGAAGGGATGGAGAGAGGATCTCCCTGCCCATGTCACTCAGATGTGATATTCAGCAACTGCAGAGTAGTGCTTACTTGGTACAACACTGTCTGGTTTTCTTCTCAGATACATATTCCTTTGTGAAGTGTTTTTCTGTAAACATATGTTAGAAAGGGATGAAATATTTTAACTGTTTCAGGGATTTTTTTTGGTCAGAAATGATGTTA
This sequence comes from Actenoides lindsayi, assembly GCA_025331215.1. NCBI lineage: Eukaryota > Metazoa > Chordata > Aves > Coraciiformes > Alcedinidae > Actenoides > Actenoides lindsayi. The sequence continues at coordinate 41,868 of WTSP01020785.1, read as the reverse complement.
GTTAATGTTGTTTGTAAAAGGTCAAGATCACAGACACAGCTGTCTCTGAAAATCACTGTAGTTATAAAACTACTAATTTCTCAGTGCTATCATTAAAAGAAAAAACATTTTATGCAAATGTATTTAACTTTACAGATAATTATTCAAGTTAGAGTTACATTACTGCCTTTTTGAAGACATTTGCCCTCTCGTTCATATTGGCCATTTCCATTTGACTCTATTGGAATTTTTTTTTCTGTTTGCTTGTACATTTATGGTTTTAAAAGGGAGTATTTGCACCTCAAAATAGACCCTGCTCTTCAAATAACCCTTGTTACACTTGATGCTAAAAGGCAGTAGCTTTAAATTTTAGATCCCTTTGCTGATTGTATGACAGAATATGACAAGCAACTAAATTTTAAACTGACATTAAGATAAAATGAGCACAATTTTTAACAGTTCACATCTGTTCAGTTCACAAAACTGTTCTCTGTTCAAATAAAGATAGAATGTAGATGACAAAACTCAACACTGTGAGCAGAACTATTGTCTTTTGCTATTCATGGACTGCCTAAGGAACCAATAAACAGTTTGGCATATCTCTTACCTTTACATAACTCAAAGACAGTAGAGTTCTGTGATAATGTTATAAACTCAGTGATGTAATGTTTCAAATTAGTAAACTGATTCACTACAAGTATGTTGCCTGAATTTAGTAAAGCCAGTAAAATTGACAAGTAAAATTAATCCCATCTGTGATTCTCTGGATACAATGAACTGTATTGTGAACCAGATTTGGCTCAGTATCTGGAACCAGGGCCTGGTAGACCCTATTGAATTAATGGATACCAATTAAAGCCTTTAGAGGATAATATCTTCCTGTCCAACACAGGTTTTTTCTTCACTTTCAAAGCTCATGATATTATTTTCTATTCCTGAAAATAATAAGGATGTTCCTAGTGGAACACACACTCACATAGCCTCAAGCCCAATTTGTTTTACCAATCTATCCTTGCTTAACACATTCTTAGTCCTGTATTTGGCATATTCTGTGGCAGTATAAAAAGCCATCTTTTCTGGTTCTGGTTTTTTTTTGTCATCTGTGTGCTATTCATCTTATAAGCACTAAAAGAGCCCTTTGGCTAGAATGCTAGGTGATTTTTATTCCTATTCTATTCTATCAGTGAAAGAAAACAAGTTTTATTTTGAAAATGTAATTGAACTTAAAAAAGAAAGCTCATTATGCGAGGCAGTAAACGAGCATGGACCACTTAAATTTTGGGTTGAATGTCTTGAATTTTATAATATAAGACAATTTCAGGTACAGTAGGCTACAAAATAGATGAAGTTTTGTGAGGCATATTTTATTATCTATTATAATAGCTTTCACTGCGTAGCAGGTCAAAATGAGTTCTGTAGTTTTAAATTAGGTTTTTTTGGGTATTAACAGCTTAATGGCTGTGGAATTTCTATCAGGATCATGATCATTTTTTAAGCTTTAAGCAAGCTATAAAGAGTTTTAGGACAATACAAAAAGGTACTCGAATTATTAAAAATTGGGGTTTTTTTTCCACTAACAGGGAAGTAACAGAAGAATTCATGAGCTATCAGAAAAGCAGAACATTTGTACAAGGTACAAAATATTCCAAAAAGCAGGTAGCATTCATTATGTATTTCATCAGTAAGCGCTGTTGGTACGCTTCTGCGTTTCAGCGCCAAGTCAAGTTCAATGCCAGTAGAAGGTCATCAGAGAATGAATGGATTCCAGCACTACTATTGCTTTATTAGCTATTGCTCACTTTACCACTTGAGCGTTGGGAGAGATAAATTTTATAATCCTAAAGTTATTTGGATTACCTGCTTAGAACCTTTTTGTAAATTATAATACTCTAAAGCACCTCAGTTTTACGTTTTTTTGAGCTAAGAACTTAACGAACAAAAACACTGCATACTGAACGTGTGCCAAAGTAGCTCATGGGAGGTTTGAATACCTCTGAATGGCATAGTGCCAGCGACATCTTGAGCTGACTGTGCTGTCTTAAAGTAATAATGTAGAAACACTTTTTAAGTGTAAAAAAGCCCAAATAGCTACATATACTCGAGATGTTATGTTATAAGCAAAACAAAGAGAAGTTATTTTACTGCAGTGGGCCAATAGGTATGCGATGGTGAGATTGCCTGCTTAACCTCCTTACTGAGGTAACACAGAGAAAGGGTAAAATGGGTGATAAAGACCCAATAGCATACGCTTAACATGTCTTCTCTGGCTCCTGTTCCATCTTCTGTAGGTGACTTTATTGTTCCTAATTTAAAACAATCTTGCCCGGGAAGGAAGGTACATGAGGATTATTGGTTATGGGGTATTATGTAGTTGGGATTTATAGAAAAAAAATATTTACTGAATTTAAAATTGATGCCACTGTAACTACATTATTTTTGCATCCAGTATTTATAGGGTATCAGTTAAGTCCAGTGGCACTGATTAATGGATCCTAAAAGTTGTAAGAGCAGGATAAACATTTGTTAAAAAAGGAAGAGATACTTTTTAATCTAAGTGTTTAGACCCCAAATGGAAACTTATGGACCATACAAAATTTTCTGAATAAGTTCTGGGGAAAATAAATAAGGCTTGGAGCTCTGCTGACCTCCCTCCAGTTGTTGACCTGTGGTGATGGTAAAATCAAAGGAGATTTTCTAAGGCTTTTAAAAATTCTTATAAATTCAAACCAGATGTGAATTTCTAGAGTTTTTTCACTATAAAGTTATGGAACAGTCCCAAAGAGACACGTGCAGCCTAGTTTGCTTTTCAAGCTTGTAATTACATGGGCTTCATTTGCATTGTCATAGACTTGCTCTCATAGAAGTCTCTCCCTGTGTGCATGACAAGGTCTCTAGTCAATGACAGAGGTGCAGTGTTTGGCAGATACAGATTAGGTATTAATTAGCTGGACTGGAATTACTATTGATCTCAGCTAAAGCTATTCCTGGCAGCTAGATTCAAATAAAGGAGCCATCTCCTAGGTCCCTGTGATGGGCACCTGTCCATAAGAATACATTTGCCTCTTAATATATTTCAGAGAGAAAAGCCCTCATTAAGAAGCTCAATGATTTATCTTATGGAAGATACATGTATGCTAAAAATAAATTACCATCTCGTAGCACTACAAGAGAAAGAATCCTCCATGAAGGAGTATGGTGCTGATGGCAGGTGCAAACCAAACTCTGTCCTTTTTTTTTTAATGCCTTTTTTTGGGGGGGTGGTGGGGTGGGTTTTGAATTGAGCCATTCAGAAGGTATCAGCTTTATTTTTAAAAACGCTAAGTTTAAGACATTTCATTGGTAGAACTTCATCCTTGATTTTAGGTGCTGGATGATTTGTCTCTTTCAAACTTTTCTCTGTACTTGAGGTGTAGACACTGAGATTTTTTTCTTAACGAAAGCTTAAATCCAAAGGACATAGCCTGATTCCAGCTGCCAGGATTTTCAAACATGTGCAGGTAATAATTATACTCCTTATGGTAAAGTAGCATGGTAAGTTACCACCAAACAATTAACAGAAATTCTAGTCTGATGAGGACAACAAAACTGTCATATGACTGTGGACGTTTGAGTATTAGAAGGCCTGATTAAACACCCCCTCAAGTTTGGCTACCCCACTGTAAATACCAGTTGATATCACAGTACCTAAATACCTACTACATTTTCTGAATCTAGCTTTAAATACCTTACTGTTGCACCTCCCAGCACAAATGTTGCATTTTTTTCTTGGCCTTTTCTAAAGGAAAAGCTCTCAGTGTCAGATTAAAATGGATTGCAGAGTTTTTATTTTTTCGTCAGATGTTTCTTGACAGCGTGGAATTTCCACTAACCTCTGTTTGATCTTTTACACTCTGACAACCTCAAACTGGAAGTTTGTTAAAGGGTACCAACATTTCTTGCATATTAACATCTGTGTTAAACTGACTTTTAAAAAGGATTTCTATAGCATTTGGCACCAAATAACTTTTTAATGGTGACAGTTGTATGCTACTGTAATTGAAATTTTTGTTCCTGATCATATCAATTGGCATATAATTTGGCAATTCTCTCTGGAAAAAGCTACAGGTTCAATTATACCTGCACATTATGTTTCAGGAATATTTAATGAAGTCACACATTTCCCAGAAGTAATCTTCTGACATATTCAGGTCACATATACATTTTATTGGGCTATAGCTGAACACAAGAAAATGTAATGGACCAAACAGTACAATTTCTATAAAACATATTTCAGTGTTAGAAAGGAAGCTCTTGCTTCTTCACTAACTCCTACCCACTGTGAACTGTCATGTACTACAACACAAAAGGAACATTTCCTTTCTCTGTTTGTGTACCAGCTTGATTTTGGTCAGCAAGGGTTGAGTACAAAGGGCTGCTGCTCTATTTTTTCTCTGTGATGGGTCCATGGTAAATAGTAGGGCATAATTCATGGCTGCATGGATAGCACAGAAAAATAAATGCAAAGAGTGATTTCCTTTGAACACAGTAGCACCTACTTCAACCCTTGTAGCTTTCTATAGCAACAGCACCATCTTTGCACCATTCTTAACTTGGTAAAATGCTCAAGTGGGATCATAGCCTATCTGGGAGCATATTAGCATGTTGAGAAAGCTAACAGTTTAACTGTGATGAGTTCTGAAGTTTAAGAATCACTTCAGATAAAATACCTCTGCCTCCTATGCTGCTGTTTTGTCTGGAGGCAGTCATCATAGTTCTCGGATTCTTGCAGAATTTGAACTTGCTGTCTTTTTCTCAGACAAATTAGCAGTGATTACAACTGAAGAAAGACTGCACGCCATGCCATGGTAATTAATCTAAGAGATAATTAGAAGGCAGAATAGAAAAATATTACTGAAAAATGAAGACAGGAAGCTACATTATAATAACTTAAAGCAAAAATGCTTAAACTCACATCCATACATTGTTGTATTTTTGTATGTTATGTTATGCTACAGAAAATGTAGCTATCTCACTAAATATCCATCATGGGGTTTTTTAACCCCAGAAGGTCACAGTCATAAGAATTTGAGCCAGGAAGGATTCTGAGAGCTTGTCTATTCCAACTGTTCCATCATCTTTTCCTGAATTAGAATCAACTGTGTCTAAATCATTCTCTCAGAAGTTCTCTAACCTGTTCTTGGAAATATGCAAAGATGATATCACATAGTGTCCCCAGGCTATTTTTATCAATGTTCACTGCCTTAATTGTTAGAAAATGTGGCAAAATTCAATATAAATTCCCATTGCTGTACTTTAATCCCCTTATGTCTACTCTATACTTAATGGACACAGAGAACAGCTTATTGACATTTTCTTTGCAGTAGCAAATATGGAAAATTATTCATATTTTCTCCTTCAATCCTCTCCTTTATGACGTTAGTCCTTAAAAGAAGTGACCAATCCAAAGAGAAGTTAATTCAAAATGATGGAGGATATTCAGCCAGTTAACTTCAGGGCTTGACCTCATGCCGATTGAAGTGAATAAGAAAGTGATCTTGATTCACAGAAACTGCATTTAGCACATAAAGTGCCAATGCCCTCAATCCTGCTGCAGCCAGACATGCAGATTGCTGGGCAGCACAGAGCTGGCTGAGCTTCTCCAATCCATTAACAGTGTGAGCTGTGCCATGTCCCAGCCCCTGGCCAGCTGAACGAAGGGGATCAAGCATTCATGGCATCCAGGATACCCAGATGGTGTTCTTTGCTTTTTATCCCCTGTGCTTTTGCTTTCTGCTTATTTACTTTCATGGTCATGTTTGCCATCTATTTATGTGTGTATGTAAAATCGAATTTCCTTGTTTTCTCCTCCCCTTTTATTTTCTCTAGTTGTTTTACATGGTGGCATCTGTGGAATGATGTGACTTCAGTTGTGTGTTTGACATGCAAGTTGATGACGAAAGCTTGGGAGAAGGCAGCAAAAAGCCAAGACAAACTTAAAAAAAATCTCATGGGCTTTGTTAAAAATTCCTGCAGTTTACTTTGCAGTTTGACAGCATGAGTTAGTGTTATTAGTATCGTTTCACATTCTAAGAAATCACGTACCTATGCTCACACATAAAAATAAGAAAACAATTTGAATATATAAGAAAATATAAGCAAGGTAGAACTCAATCCCTAAGTCATTCATGCAGTACCTACTTCTATCTTAGAAACTTAATATGGTAGTATTAAGGATAAACATTCAAATTTTCACCTTTGATTTTGAAGTTAATTTGGAAATATTTCACATTTATTTTTAATGTTTTAGTGAAAAGCTTATTTTTCAGTAAGTTTTGTGTGTTGTCCAACACAATTTAGGTAGGAGACAGCAGGTGTGTTGGGCTTTTTTGAGGTGTCTGGTGCAGTCTTATGATCTAATTCTATCTGGATGTTTAAAATTTAATGACAACTTGCATATATGCTTGAAGCCTCTTGTACATATTACAGTTATTGAAATTTTCACTTCATTTCTATTGTCTCAGAGCACTCTGGGGAACTACTGGCAATCCACTCCTTTCTAACCAAATTTTGGTTAGAAAGAGAAGGTTCTGTTCCTCTTTGGTGCCATGTGTAATCCCAGATAGGCCTCCAGTACTTTATGTTCACCTGTCTGCAATAAAACAGTGGCATTTGCCCTATTTTATCAGGTTTACTTTTGGGTATCAATTTATATATATAGATATATGCTCACTCACATGCATGCATAAACATTTATATTGCACCAGAGCAAAAATATGTTTATCTATATTGCACTTAATGACCTCACCACGTGAATTGAAGTGCTCCTGAATATAATAGCCTGTGTGAGTGGAGGTGACCATTGTGCATCTTATTGCTGCTACTTGAGTATCATCTCACGTTACCCTGTGTAGGCACACTGAACTTAGCTGGAAGACTGTTGATATCAGTGGGCCACTTGGAGTGGCTTTTTATCTCATTCTCTTCATTACTCTTTAACACACTTGATTGCATTACCTTATTTTAACATTCCTTTTTTTGTGGTCTGCAAACTTCAGAGTTCAGTTTTATGTGCACTTCAGGAAGCAGGAAGAACACACTCTAAAGTTGTCAGAAAGAAATTGCATCCTGTAAATGAGTTTTGGGGTAGTTCTGCAAGCCTTTGTCTCCAGGTAATCTTGGGTATTGAAGAAACGTGCATATCTATAAATATTTTTAATTTTTGATGTTCAGTTACTTTTCTTTGCATTTACAAGTACTGGACAACTTCGGATCTTCCATGCTGGCACAGCCTAGGTCAGCTAGCGTACCACCATCCAACAGGAACAGAAACCATCCGTGTTGGCACACAGATGATGAAGTGGTGTGGTAGAAACATCACTTGCATAATTATGCTTAAGTTTATGCTGAAGAGAACCAGGCATTTCCAGCTTAATTGCTGCCCTTGTCTCAGAGAGGTCTGTTTCTTCCAAATTCTTTTTCTCTTAAGAAATTCAACTACATTTTCTAATTAGGACTGCAGAAAATCCAAGCAACAAAAATGTAAGCGTTGAAGGATATGCAGGCAGTAAAGTACTTCATGAAGGCATGAAGCATGAAAACATTATACTTTCCTTTCCCCTCATGTAATCCAAATTCATGAATTTCCTAGGACAGCCTGGTAGTATAAGTAAGTGTTTCTTTTTACTTTCAGATTGGAAAATGAGATTCAGAGTTTAATGGAGTAACTGGTTTACAGGTCATGAGTAATGCTTCTCAGACAAGGATATTATCCACAGTGTTTTTCAGTATCAATAGAAAAATCCTGCTTTTACTAGTTTTTCAGTCATGGCACTTTGTCTAAGCCTATGGCATTCATTAGAATATCAAATCCTGTATAAGGCTAGAAATATAACACTGTAAATATGGCTCATTTTTTATTAAAACCTTGGTAGATCATTTTAAAAGTGCACTCTTTACTCAGGCTGCTAGAGTCATGTTGAAGTCCTTAAAGCATTCAGATAGTCCAGTAATTGCACACATCTGATGCTGAGAATACAAAACTTTGATAAAAGCTATAGCTTTGTGGGTTTTTTTTTTTTTTCCCATAGATCTATCATGTTCATTGCTGCAGTCAATTAAAACAAAGATTTCTGTAATACCTTCCCATGTTATATTTAAATCTTGTGCTCAGAGTCCAACAAGTCATGTCAGCAGCAGAGCTAGTGAATGGAGTTATGTTTGTATCTGGATAACCATGCCTTTAGGTATATAAATGGTTCTCCCTTTTAAGAGCTGCTAAGTATGCAGCAATTGCCTGAGCTGTATGGACTACTTCATTAGGCTGATGAACTTCCAAGCATTTGGGGTGCCTTCCAAGTATGAAGGGAGGATGCACAATGCATTTCAACTGAAGTGAAGGTAAAAAGAACATTTTGGAACATGAGGTTCCAAATCACTCATTTCTTTTTCAACTAAGAGAATATGTAATTTTTTCCTCTAGCAAGCCACTGTTTCCTCTTGCCACTTCTGATCTGTAAAATTAAGTTTTACTTGAGTGAAGGCTTTTGTTGACCTCATGTGACCAGATTTTCATCTTTGGAGGTCAGAATAGGCACATAGCCTATGAATAAATTCTGGCCATGTTTTACTGCAGAGGCACATTCAGCAGTGTTTCCTTAATTCTTTTATTTCATGCCTTTAAGGTCTGTTTTGCTGTGGTTTAACCATAGTCTGTCCACGTCCTACTGTGTATGTTTAAGTTAGACTTAAGTGTTGCATAACCAGAAGTGGAAGGAACCATAGTACACTCGAGTGCTGTTGGGGAATGAGTTTTATAGAGGGTTTGTAAAAAACAAAATGGAGACCCCTAGTATACCTGTGTGGTTTTGCCTTCTAATTCTATATGTTTAATGTGAAATTTGTATAAATAAGGATTCCAGGATTGGATACTAACCTGCTTTGTGGAGGTAGCAGATGTGTTCTGTCTTGAAACAAGGAATACTTGCCAGTGAGGCTAGATTCCCCAAGGTCAGCTCCACACAACTTGCTGCTGCTCTACTTGGTACTTGTCCATGTCTGTAGACTGGTCCCTTATAATCTAAGGCATGGGACAACCTATTTACCAGATCTATTACCAGATCTCCCTTCTAACACTTGAACATGAGCTGTGGCATATGTATGGAGGGAGAAGAGCAGGAGGGCTGCAAGTGTCGCTGTGTGGTGCTCGTTATGTATTATAATGAAGACTAAGACTATTTCCTTAGAGGGATTGTATTCTTAGGTGTATTTTCAGGTGCTAAAGGTATTAAACATGGCTCTGATGTTACAGATCAGGCTGTTAAATTCAGAGTCTGGACTTCTCACCTGAAAGAACTACAGTTTTTAAGTTAGTGGTACGATGTGATACTTTGTATTCCTTTACTTTGGGTTACATACTACCATGCAATGTGATGTATTTGGACAGTACTTAACCCTGTGTGATAGGGAATCTTAGTTTCCAGAACTGAAAAGCTAACGTGAATTGAAGTTTGTAAAAGAAATTTTTGCAGGCTGTAGAAGCTGGCATTTTTTATTAACTTATTTTTTTACCCCCAAGAAGGGAGAAACAGGAAAAATGTATTTCATAATTGTGTATGACTGCTTACAATTGTGGCAGTGGAGCACAGACCCTACTGTCCCTTAGGTAAAATAATTTGCTTTCTTCATGCCTATGGACATATTAAAAATGTAGCTTTTTGCAAGAAGACAGTGCAACACGTTACAGATGATATGCCATGTGGTTTGGTAAAATCATTTTACGTGACATGGCATGACTTATAGAGTGCAATGGAGTATCAGCATGGTGCAATAGTATGTCAGTGGCTTCAAGATGAGCGGAGAGGTCATCCTCTATTAAAGCTATTTTAATCGAAGCCGAGTTTTAGGTGTGCTTTTTGGAAACATAGAAAGGCCAAGAAAACAGAGAGAAGTAGTGTTCAGGTAAGTTGTATGTGGGAAAGGCAGAAGTGGACAAGGAACACACTTTATTAATTCTTTGCTCACTGTTATGTTTCCTTTTCAAGTGCTTGTGCTTCTTTTTTTGTGACTAGACTGGACTTGATGTTTGTCATAAATCTAGTTCCTGTAACCATGAACCACATGAGTATTATACGTTTCATAGATGCAGAACCAGGAAGCAGTCATTTCACAAAGGTTACTAGAAGGGAGTGGATCGTGAAGAGATGTGGATTGTCCAAATGGTAGGACATGGAGTGGCATTAGCAGAGCATTTATTACTCAGATTTTCTGTAGAACAGGTGCTTAGGCTGAATAGGTGACTCTATCAATTGAACAATCAGTGCTGCTGGTGTTAGTGGTGCTGTATAGTATATGGGAAATCACTGACAGTTTGTCTTTCGTGCTGATCAAATTAAATGGCATTCCAAAGGAAGGCTAAATATTTTCTACACTTCCATATTATGTGTTCTGCTCAAACAGAAGATGGAGCTGAGATATTCTGATCATCAACTTCCAGTTGTTCCTAATTTTCTCAAATCAAGGAAATTCTTTGGGATGCTTTTAATCTAGCAGATAAAAGCAATAAAAGGTTCAATAGCTGGACAAATTCAAGTAGGATATAGGGCCTAAATCTTTAGCAGTGATTGTATGAACAATTTACCAAAGTTCTGTATCAGCTGAAATGATTCAGTCAGAGTGATCTTTCTAAAGCAGAGCTTATAGTTCCTACATAAATCTAATTGTTCATATTATGCTGTTGATCTAGTAATACAATTACAGTGTTTTTATTTGGCCTTACAGAATCAATCTTTCTTATACTTTTTCCATTTTTAAGCAGGAATTAGGAATTGTTTTGTTCTTAATTTATGCAAAGTTGGTTGGCTATGTTACATGTGACATCTTGTGTCAAGGCTTTTGGGGATTTGTAGTTCTACACTTGTCCATGATTTATGGAACAAAATAATAGAATTTATTTTTTATTACTACTTTGTTTCATAATTTTGACTAAATCACTGTGACTGGAACTGCCTTTAATCCTTCTGTATTGAAAAGTCTGATTTGCTAATTTCAGTTCTTCCTGCCCACTTTTAGCAACTCCATCCCAAATGAAATTGCTTTAGAGAACATAGGAGGGCTTAGTTATGTAGGGTTTCTTATGACATTAACACAGGTTAGACTGAAAGCATTTGCATGTAGCAATGCATTTTACCTTGCTAAGAATTGTTTTGAGTTACTGCTATTGGAGATACTCTATCCTGAAGGACTTGCAGAACTGTATCTTCAGATTAACTGCAGAAAAACACTGGGAGTGTCTTTGAGATCACACATCCCCTGATGATGGGAAGTAGGATTTTTCACAGAGGAAACAGAGCGGAGTGAATGACATACATGTTTCCTCTATGTATTCCTTCCCGTTTAAGTTGCAGGAAAATATGCACAGGTAAGCACAAAGGTCTGTGTTTGAAATCCTCAAAGGAATATATTACCATTTTGAAAATTCCTCCTTTCTATCTACTGTGCTTGTGCTGTACACATTGGTGGGAATCCTGAACGTATCTGTAGATACTAACAAGATGGCAGTGATACAAAACTGGTGTAGCAGACTGATGTGAAGGAAATGGGAATTAAATACCTGGATCAGTATAGTGTCCTATTTGATTCATGGAACGCTACAATCTTTTTACTTCCGCAGTTTTGTTAAGGGCTGATTTTAATTAACAAATTTAGCAATTCTATAAACTGAAATGATGCATACAGAGAACACCAGTGTTCTCAGTTCAGGGGAGCATTCTCGGTATTACTTGCAGAATTGGAGCTCATTATGTTGTTTACCTCTGGCAATCATCCTTTCTATATTCCTTTTTCTCAAGCGGCAGGTTCTCTATGACTGTGTTGCCTGGAGTATTAAGATATGAAAAGGTAATCCTCTAACAGTTGGGATTCAGTAGCAATACAGAAAAAGGAAAAAAAAAAAAAAAGAAACACAACTTACTATGCTCAGAGAAAAGCCCCAAACCTATAATTAAGATAACACTTCATTTGACAACTGAACAGGAGCCAGACCTTCAGTCAGCTTGGAGCTGGTGTATTTCCACCAATTATTTGAAATCTCTTCGGTCGCCAGATACTGTTGCTCTTCTGCTGTCTGGCAGGACACTGGTGGTGCTGATCTAAGATCCAACCAGACAGAAGAATAAATTAACAGCAGGGTAACTGGTATATTGTCAATGCACCAGAATTAACAAGTGCAAATGAGACCATCATAAGATCACGACTGTCTGTGGAGTAGACCATGTTTGAGGTACTCTTTACTGATTGAGAACATGGAAGGGCTCCATGGCAATAAGACTAAACGATTGCTTCTCATATTTTAAGAGAAATATTTTTAAAAGTCATAAAACCTCTATTGTATTCATGCTCTAAGTGCATACCTTGTGTATTTCAACTCAGAGAGCAAGGTCGTGTGACTCCAATACCCAATTTGTGCTGAATTTTTACATATTGCTGCCATTTATTAACACACGTTGTTAACATTTATTGTTAACATACATGACCAGGTATATCACATGTTCTGAGTAGAAATCTTGGAGATTTTTCTGCAGATGGTATTCTCATAACCCAGATATGTGTTTGACAACTGTTGGTGGTTCTTAAGCTTCTGTCCCAGCATATGAACACTCTGTATTAGTTCTTACAGTTGCTTATCTTAATGCTCAGCCCTCTTAAAAAAAAAAAAAAAAAAAAAAAAAAAAAAAAACCCGATTTTTGACCCTCTACATAGAAAGGAAATATTCCAGGAAATAAACCTCTGCTTGTCACCCAAGGTGGCAGTGGTGAGAGAAAGAGAGTAGAAGGGAGAGTAAGAACCCTCATGTGCTTTGGTGAAATTCTGTTGTATATAACAAGCTTTCACTTCTCAGTACTTTCATACTGTTTGGTTTTGGTGCTTGATACACAGTTTCATTAGAAATTGTTCAGATACAGTTTAGAAATTGATGCGATAAAGCTTTGTAAATACGATCAGTGTCAACCATTTCCTCTAATGGATTACAAGCTGATTTCACTGTCCTTGTTCTCTTTTCTTTGGTAGTAACTAATCTACCACATAAGCAGTGTGCTAGTTGAATGTTTTCCTTATTGTGATTTATAAATATGAAGTCCTTAACATAAGCATATTTTGTCCTAATTTGTGAAGTTGTTTTCTAGAGGAAAATGAAGTGCATGTTTTTAGGCAACATAACAATAAAAGCAGATGTAAATCTTATTATCTGCAGATTTGTAAAGGGAGCGCTATGTAGGAACGGAATAGAATGTGATATAAAAAGCACAATATTTTGTGTTGGGTTTTTTGGGTGGGTTTTTTTTCTTTTCTTTTTTTTTTTTTTCCCCCCTATTATTTAAATAAAAGTGTTTGATATACCCAGAAAAAACCCCATTTCGTTATGGCTTTGTCCTTTGCAGTCAAATAACTCCTCTCATCTAGGTTTTCTTTGTTTAGATAGGATACTTTTTGTTTTGGAGGATTTTTGAGTGATTTTAGAGATATTGAGTCATTCTTTTTATGATAATTGTTCTTAGAAAGAAAAAACCTGGTCTTTAAATATATGAGTCATACTCTTCTTACTGATGGATAATGAGAAAACTGAGGCTGGTGTGGTTAGGTGAGGAATAAATACAAACTTAAAAAATGTATGCAAAGTTATGTTGCTTCAATGTATGATCATGTTTTCGTTTCCTGCATCCTTAATTTGGAGTGGCATTGCCTTTCAAGCTAAATACATGAAGTAGCACTCACCATAAAACCAAGTTTTTACAGCTTTGCTTTAGGGTACTGAAAGCTTTATTTATATGTTATATCTTGAAATCTTACATCTGAGGCTGGAGCCCTGCCATCTGTGGTTAGCTGCGCATTAAGGAGACTGCTGCCAATACAAGTGTACGAGAAGTCAAATAACACGAGTTGGAAATTATTTGCTAGAAAGAAGCACATCTCTGATATAACTACAGCCTTGGATTAAAGGAGTGTGTTAAGTTTCTGGTACTTATATGCTTGTTCTTTAACATTTCCCTACTTCAAACTCTCTGTAGCTCTCAAAGGATGTTTTCTAGCATCCCCTTCCCCCAGCCAAGTGATTACCAAACAAACGGAGCTTTGCATTATTTTGGAGGGCTAGTTCATAGACTGGGCAGTGAAAAAAACCTACCTTCTAGCACTGGACATGATATGCAGAGAGGATAAATAGTATGGTTTTGCATCACTCTGGAAGTCAGTAGCAACTGCATTCAAGTCAGGGAGATTGCGGCTGAAAGACACAGTAGGGACTGTTACTCTACAGAGGTGCCAACACGTTGCAAGTCTGTTCATTTTAAGGCTACAAGAACGTAGCAGCCTCTCATTTCAATGAGACATGCAGAGCATGGTGTCATCCTATCATCCAGCTGAAACATGAATCATGATTTGCGTGCATGTCTGAGCACTCTGTGTCGTGAGATTCTGGTGAGCCATTGATGGGTGATGAAGTTTGAAAAAGCACCAGGGTTAGACATTTTCCAGTGTGGGGTCATGGCATTTCATGGAGGAGAGGGTACATGGTACCTTGTATGTACATATTTAGACTAGGATGGCATATGCTTGTTTTAGATTCCTGTTCCAAATGTGAAGTGCAGAAATGCTTTAAGACATTTAAATCCATTCTGCATATTCTCCACCATATGGTAACTATTTTTATGTCTTGTTTCTATTTTTATTTTTTAGTATTTTCAGCAAAACCTCTGATGCTGCTGGTGGAAACATCCTAAGTTAATAAAACTGGTATAGGAAACATGAGGCAAAAAGGCCTCTAGCTTGATCTGACATAGATTGTTTAAACGTAGTGCGTAGTTACCCATCTTAGTCATACAATTTTTGTGCTCACATAAAATGTTAGTATACAGGTATGACAATGAATTTCATGTGTTCACAAAATAAGGTGACCTGAGAAATCAAACAAAACCTGGTTTATGGTTTCCAACAGTTTTTTTTTTTATTTTTAGTATACTTTCATTGTTTCTTGGTTTCTTCGTCACAGGTGATAGAAATTGGCTGGTAGAAACCAATAAAGTAGAAATACTCTCATACATTAAAGAAAAAGAGATCAGTGATGAATGTGTAGCACAGAAGAAGGAATAGTTTAAAGTAGTTCTGCACATTGATGGGTTTGAAGTTAACTATAGCAACATATCAAACAGCTAGGTAGTGGTATTGACAAAGAACTGTGAATACAGGTGTTGGGAAAGGAGAAAAGGTTTTGAGCTTAAAATGATCCATTTGTATTTGAACCAAAATTATTAACATTTTCTGGGTGGGGGGGAGATGGGAAAGGACATTTGAGTTTTGCCTGCGGATTAAGTTTTCAAATGAGAAAGGGTAAGTTTCATTAGAAATTATCTCCCTGTGTTTCTGAAGATGAGATACAGGAAAAGGCAATTTCTGGTTGACATTCATTTTGGTTAGCTTTTCTTATGTGTGCAGCAGTCACATAAGCAGAGCCTTGGGAACGTGTATGGAAAATATATTAGTTTATAACTCCCATGCATTGAATTACTGCAGGACCTCTCCTTTACTTTTCGTGTTCTGCTGCAAAAGATATTGAACATCTGAGGATTTCTCCCTCCACCATCCCCCCCCCACCCCCCCAATTTACATGTCAATAAACCAGTATTATACACAGAGGAGCAATGAAAGAACACAGAAGTTAATTAATCTTAAGATTATACAGGACTGAAATGTAATTTTAGAAACTGCTCTGAGTTTCCTGCGTAATTCTATTATCCTGGGAAGAACAAAGAAGTCCTAGTACTTTTCTGCTTTAACATTTGATATCAATGAGGAGTAAGTCGTTTCCTCTTTTTAAGCAGCTAATTCCCAGCCATGCAGTCAAGCTGGCACTTGACAAAGAGCTGTGCTGCCACTATTCCATACTGCCTGCTCTTAGTGAAAGGCATAGAGAAGTAGTAATTGTTTTCCTTCCTGCAATGATCAGGGCAGCAACTGTGGCACCTCAGGGGTGTGCCAGGAAACAGAAGTGAGATTTCTGTGGGGTCATGTGTCTTCTCCTCCTCTGTCCCCTGCTGTATCTCTGCTGTGCCTTGGGGTATATATGGTGTGTCCCCAAAGGCCAGGACCAGGGGAACACTTCAAACATCTCTTCCACATTACAGACAGTGGGATGTTCATTTCTATGTGAATGGATAATGACAGTGATAGCTACTTAGATGATGTGGACTCTGCTGTTGGTGAATACAGAGAAGCTGCTCGGGTGGATTATTCAGAACAGCATCTCAGTTTGTGCCTCCTGGTCGCCTGCAGGGGGGACTGGACTCCTGGATTTAGTTCCGTAGACTTGTGTGATAGAAAATAAAAATTTGTGTAGTTCCTCCTTAGGAACAGAATGTGAGTCACCAAATGTAATCGCTTGTTCAAAGAGGTACAATCCTATCAAGTCCATTGTATCAATTTAATTGGTAGTGGATTTCAGGTGTATAAATTAGGTAAAAGAAATGTAAGGAATACAAAGACACAGCACCCTTTTTTGAAAAAGTGCTTTGCTTTTGTTGCGTAGGGTAAATGATGCCCCCTATTAAAAAGAGTTGCCCATGAAGAACCTTCTGAGGGTGATGGTCAACAGGGACAAGAGATGAATACTTTTTGCTAATTTGTTAGAAGCAAGCACTCTAATGATAAAATATGATTTCTTTTTCTTCTTTTTTTTTTTTTTTTTTTTAACTAAATCTTTTTAATGAAGAAATGTAATGAAAAGCACAGACTTGTCATGTGGGAGGAGGTGTTTTCTTTTAGCTGAGAACTCTTATTTCCAAGGCTGTACATCAAGGGAGTTTTCACTTCAAAGCTGTCTACACTGAGGAATAGTAGCATCTAATGAAACTGATAGTTAAAACCTCAACTATCACATGATAAGCAAGTTGATATAATAGCACCTGCAACTGTTGCACATCCTCTTTGATTTATTTCATGTCTGATCTTTACCACCTGCTGGACTAGCATGGCTTTGTTCAACCCGTTTCTTGCTGAGATGTTTCTATATTAACCAATCTACCAAACTAAAATACATTAACAATCTATGCTTATCTTTACGTGATTGTTATTTGGGTTCAATAAGAAAGGACATGGATTATAACTGATAGGTTATTCAGAAAAAAATGAGCAACACACAGAAGGAGATCGAAGTTACATATTTTAAATGACAGGAATTTGTTTTATTTAAGATTGCAGATTATTTTATGGCACGTTAGCTGTGGCACAGATTTCCCTGTACTTAAAGATCTGACAATCTGTGTTGTTCTTACTTTAACACAGTTGCTGTTCTTGGGCAAATAGTATTTTGTAATGCTGTTGTTCTCTAGATTTGAAAACACCTTTTATATCTGTAAATTTGAAACTGATTGTATGTTTTGAGCTTTCTGAAGATTGGGTTTGAACATATGAAGTATGGATATATTACATGTTGGTACCTGTATTTCTTCTTAGCGAAGTATTTTATCAGTTTGGTTTATTATGTCAAATGCTGTATGGGAGTGGGCAGAAAAATATATGGGTTTCCTGGTTAGAAATAAGATAAAATCAGAAGTCATTGTAGTGATAGAAAGAATCTACAGGTGTATGCCACTAGTTATTGAGAAAATAAATACAGTTTTATACCTTTAGAAACATAGTGAATGATGGAACATTTACTGGTTTGTATGCCACAAAATAATTTCTCTAACCAGCTCTTAAAAGAATACTCTTCTGAATAATGCTTGTATTAAATTTTCATCCACTGGGAAGCAGAGGCACCCTGACAATCATTTTTGTTCCTGTTGCAGTAAATCTGGGGGAATACCCTCATACATGTGTGCATGTGCTTTTGTGAATGATGAAAGGAAGACATATTTCCATAGTGATAAACTCCTTGGTCTTTGCTTCCAACACAGCTGTTTTTTACCACAAGAAGGTGTGTGTCTTGTTGAGGAAAACAATCCTTAGAATAAATTCTTGAATACTGACTTTCAAAGAGAGTATAGTATAAGCATCTTTTAGTTTAACAGGAGTCAGTATTCTGTTAAAAAGAGTCAATGTGAGTCAGTAGTGGAACAGAAGCCAGAGAGTACTTTAATTGCGATTATTTTCCCTAATCTTCCAAGCACTAAATTTGTTGTATTCACAGACAGTTTGTGATGCTTCTGTTTCCTTTCTTTCCATTCTCATGTTCTCATCCCTAGTAAAATGCTTTTACTTGAGTTTTCTTAAAATAAAAAAAAAAAACAACCCAAACAACCAATCCCTTGAGACCAAAAGCTGATTTTGCAGAGCTTTTGGAATTACATTGGTAGTCTTTATGTAAATCACATATGTTATCCATTTACTGGATTAACATAACAATACAGAAAATCCTCCAGGGTGCAAGCATATTATGAACACATCTGCCATCTGAGACAGTCAGTAGATGCAGAAATGAGTTTGGCTTATGGAGTTGCACTGTGAAAATTAGCAGAGTCTACTGGTTGAACTCAATGTGACATGTTTCACTCTGCTTGCCTTTCTGCATCTTCAGGTGATTACAGAAGAATTTCTTACAATCACAAGGTACCAGCTTGTTCTATACTGGGCTGCCTGTTTAGGAAGGTAGCAATTAGAACACTTAAGCAGCCAAATCTCAGCTCAGGCAGTGGCTCAATCTACCCCCAGCTAGGGGGAAGACTTTTATTTTCTTAGGATATTAGGCAAAGTGCTGCAAAGATGATTAAGTGATGGGAGCACCTCACATACAGGGAAAGGCTGAGAGAGCTGGTACTGTTTATCCTAGAGAAGGGAAGACTCAGGGGGATCTCATGAATATGTGGAAATATCTGAGGGGAAGGTGTAAAGAAAACGAAGTAGACTTTTTCCAGTCGTGTCCAGTGACAGCACAAGAGGTAAGGAGCACAAAATGAAACACAGGAACATAAAGGATTTAAATTGTCATTGTGAGGATTAAGTGCCTTATTGTTAGGAGGCAATGGTCCGCTAGCAACTTTTTTGATACTCTTCTGTTTCCCTTATCCAGGGAACTCCACTTCCGTGTCGTGCAGTAGTGTGGTGAGTAGGCATGATGAAATTATCCAACCTGACTCTGGAGCCAGGTAGTCAGTTTATCAGAGGAGACATGTAGCTGCATTTGACTACACATTAAACAGACCTCTTAGCAGGGCTGAGCTGACTTTGGCAGAAGCTTAGCATATCTACACTCCAAGATTTAGTTGATTCCCCTAGTTTAAATAAAGAGGAACAGATGCTTAGATGTTGTGGATTGTGATAACATTCACTGGACTTAGTGTTTGGGCTTTCATTTAGGTGTGGACTTGAAAACTGTGCTGTTACAGTAAGTCTGGCCCAGTCCAGTGAAAATGGATTAAAAATAAAGCTTCTCAACAGTTTGTGAATTGGATATGACAGTAATTGATGTTTATATAAGAATCTGAAAAATGGGTTAAAAATTGGAGACCTAACCATTATGTAGTTATAACAAGAATTGTTTAAATGTTACAGGGATATGTTTAGTCAAATAAATGGATTTGTTTAGAAATGCCAGCTACTTGATCTATTTCACTATCAAGTAATTTTTTGGTTAGAAAAAACTTAACGCTATTTTTCAGTAAGTGTGTATTGTTTCAGAAACAGATTAAAGGGAATTGGTTCATTGACTATAAACATCTCATTTATTTGAAGTAATTATGTGAAAAATTTCTTCCAGGAAGAATATTTGATATAAAATGAGCCAGAAGTATGTCCTATTGTTTCTGCATAAATGAGACTTTGTCTCAATAAATTAGAGCCTGTAAAACCATAATCTTAATAAACTTCACAAATTACTTTACTAGTGACTATTAAAGTGGAAGTGTTATCCACTCTAGAGGGAAATAATTGTTTTCATACTTGTTTATTTCTGAATATCACAGTAATTGTAAAGCATTCTGTTTGATGTAATCCATTATACAATTGTATTTAAAAAGAGACATGAGCCATTTTGTGTTGCAGTTTAATAACTTTGGAAACCAGATATCCAGTTGTCAAACATTATTAAATGAATTCACTCAGAAACATTAAAATAATTACTAGAAAGAAATGAAGAATATAGTGAGTTTATTCTTGGTTTTTGAAAGTTATTTCATGGTAAGCAAGATTCTCTACTATTCCCAAATAGGAACTTACTGTGTGCGTGGCTTGTTGAAAAAAAATGACCTCCCATGCCCATTCAACTAAACACTTATGTAGTGGTGTAATATTAAGTTTATTAACAGATCATTTGGATCACTGTGGTAAAGTGCAGCTTTCATTGTTTCTAGTTATGGGAGGTAGAGTATTGAAAAACAGATCTGAATCATGGTTTGGTGGCTTTTGCCTTTTCTTCCTACCCAGAGCTTTCTACTTTTGCGTTGCCAAGCTTGTTCCCTAGACCCAGATTGCAAAACCAACTAGAAACTGCATTTCCCCTGTCCGTCATTCTGCACCTTTTACTTTTGTAGGCTTGTTTTTCAATTGACTGACTCTGGGAACATTTATGAACATAAATCATGTTTAAAAATTGGGCTTATATTAAAAAAAGAGTTATATAAATATGCTTAACAAGTGTGTAAATCAATCAATTTTTTAAAATAAATGTTACTGATACTACAGTAACACAGCTAAGACACAATGAAGCATTTCCCAAGGGGATTTAAAAATGTGTAAATCAACTCTTTTGGTGTAAAGAACAGTTTAAAGGAAACTGGTAATTGGACATGTTTCTGGCGAGTTTCTGAAAGCATTCATATGAATTCTTGTGTTTTTATTTTCATAAATGAAATCTGGATTAAGTGTATGAAGACTGCCTATTAAATTTGTCATTGACAGTTGGTAAGACTGAAAATTATATTGGTTACAGTACATTTTTCTGAATTTTATGCAGAGGAGAGCCCATTCAGAAAGTTTTTCCAATATGTGTATCTAAAAATGCAGGAATATTCCTTGGTATGGAATAGATTATTCTGAAAACTAATGAATCTGCAAAGTATTTCATGGTTATGATATGCAAGAAATTGTGAGTTAAACTGTAGGGTGTTGTGCTCTACAATGAAGTTGTAATTTTATTATAGGTAAACAGTGGAAGGAAACCCAGTGTTTTTTGGAGAGAAAAGTTTGTCATTTTTTGCTCTGATATTCCCACTTGTTAAAGATTTGATAGTAAGTAAAGGGCCACAAAAGTCCTTGAAAGAGAACTTGCATCAGAGAAATTTTAAGATCTCCATTTCTTAATTATGCAAAGCAGATTGAAATGAAGTTTTGTTATGGAGCATGAAAAACTTGATGAAAAAATTGCTTAGCTCTAAAAGGCTCTTTAATTCTGCCAGGAAAGGTGCATTCAAATAGCAAGTTTGACTTTTTAAGTAGTTTTGAGGGTGATAAATATTTGGAGTAAACTAACAAAGGAAAAAACAGATTCTTCATTTCTTGTGGTGTGCAAGATAAAACTGGATGCCTTTCCAGAAGTTACCCTTAATCAAAGCTAAAGAATTAAGCTGAATGCAGAGGTAGCCAAGTTTGTAATATTCTGGAATTCATTCTAGGTGTTCTAGTGATTCCTATGGATTTGAATCTGACAAGTCTCTAAATTTCCATTGTAGTGCATGAAACTTAACCTCCTTCATGAGTGCCTTGATTGGCAGAAACAAAGGAAAGAGATACCAGAAAGACAAGAAAGAATGAGGCAGCAGACAAGGGAAGTTCTTAAGAATGGTATTCGTATCAGCACATGGAAATACAAAGAAAGTGATTTTGGAATTACAAAACACTGTTTGGAGTTTAACTCTAGTAGCTTCATGAAGAGAAAAATAGTAGCCATCTAATCCAGCCTTTGCCAGTGTAGTCTTGTTCTCCTAATTACTGCTTGGTTTCTAGTCCTATGTCTTCGAAGGATGTCCAGGTAATCACTGGTACCTCATCTATTACAATCTCATTGGTCTGAAAATCACCCTTCAGTGCTGGGTGATTGTACTATTTAATGGAGGGGCTTTGCTTTATATTGAAAGGTAATTATTAGTAAGGCTGTGAAAGAATTGCCAGAGTAAATTTCTAAAACACTCTTGTGCTGCAATTGCATGTTTTCAAATTTTTCTTACTATTTCTGTGTGAAAGGCATAATTAATTTCCCATGTGTAGAATAAGTGGACTGCTCAGGGCTGTGAAAAATCCAGAAGTTTGACTTTCAGGGGCAAGGATTTGGTGTGTAGGAGCGTTGAAAGGTCTTTAAGTCACTGATCTATGTCCAGAAGTGACTTGGAGTAGGTGAGTTTGTATTAAATTCCTTGGTTATGTGAAATGAAATACTACATTTGATCAGAGTGACTGCTGGCCTGTGGCGAGGAGAGGCAGCCACAGTCTGAAGGAAAGATTATCCTTTTGCTTCCTAAGAGTTTTTCACGTGGTTCAGGCTCTTGACCATCAGGGCTCTTAGAGCGTACACCATAGAAATGTTACTCCCTGTGTCTTGAACTGGAGTCTGGGATTATGACAGCACTGATAAAAAATGATGCCCACAGTATTTTCTTGCTGAGTTTTTGCCTGGCTTGCCCTCTCACTGCAGTGGTTTGCCAAATCATCGTTTCTGCTGGGGTGTTCTGCTTATTTATTATTAGTGGTAAAGAGTATTTTTTGAAAGCTAACTTGGTTAGAAGGCACTCCTTTGGACATGGAAGATTCAAGCAGGAAACAGATTCAAACTGGTAACACTTTGGAAATTTAAACATCTTTCCAAACAGCTTTTTACTCAGTGTTCACTTGAATTCTGTGAGGGACAAGCCATAAGTGTGTTTTGGCCATCCTCTTCCTTCCTTACTGTCTTCTGTTTCTGCTCCTGTTTTGTTTTTTTTTTTTTTTCTGCTGCTTCTCTTTCATGCAGGTAAAGAGCTGCAACCAGATCAAATCCTTTGTGTGCAATTAATTCAATAAGCCTCCCTTCATTTAAAGGTTCTCAAGTACTTTGTGGCAAATTATTTCTTATGGCAAAAGTCCTTTTTTTAGCATTGAAAAAATCTTTAAGAGGCTTATTTTTACTTTTTCAGTACAGATGTTTTTCATCTTTCTCTGAATAAGACTTATTTTTAACATTCTTATGAAACTGAGGTTATTTATAAAATATTATGCATATGAAATGATAAGCTTTTAGAATTTTAAGTAGCTAGGTAGTATTTTAAGTCCAAATTAGAACACTTGGCAAAGCTGTTATGGCCAGCTGACTTAAGTGTTGTGCTGAACTTCCCTTCTTTTTCTGATTCTTCTAATCTGCGGCTACAGGGAGAATATACCATGAGCTGTTGGAAATAGATGTTTTCTTATTAATAAAAAATACAGAGTAGAAAATAGTAACTTAGAAAAAAAAATGATAAGGGGAAAGATGGTGATTTGAAAACTACTTTTTTCTTTTCAAAATTCCTCTTTAATAGCATCTCCAAAAACCAGCCCAGAAGGATATAAAATACATCACCCTGGCTTTTGGAAGCATTACCTAATCAAGAGTGCAGCTAATGAATTGTGAGGGCATTTCAGAGGAGGTTATTCTGTGAACATAGACTAGAACTAAGTTTGAAAAAAGTGTAAAGCAGATATGATAAAAAGTTGCATGAACTTATTCAGATTCCAACTGTCATAAAGAAGCCATAGTCCTGCTGGTTAAAAAACACTCTGTGACTGTGGATTTGATATAAAGAAATATTTCACTTCTGTTGGTTTATCCAGCCTCTCTTTATTGCTGAGCTCTTTTACTGGCTTGGATCAACTTTATCCACTGAAGTTTTCTTTAACCCAGCTATCTTTTAAAATAAAAAGATTTTTACTTTTTTTGAGACCTTAATCTGTTATCTTCCTTATCTTGTGAATTTTTACAGATTGTGGTCATGCCTGCTTTACAGTTTTGAGAGTTGTCTTAAAAGCAAACCCTATATAAAGGTATTGTGAATGAGAAACTTAGCTGGAATCTAAGATTGTATGCAAGCAAGCTACTTTTCAAAACACTTTCATCATCATTTGAGGGCCAAAAAAAGCTGAAGGCAGGGAATTCCATTATCACTATATTTTATTCTTAAGTCTTATTTACCTTTACTATGAAGGTTCAAGTGTAAAGTTGAAAGCATGCTGTTTATTTACAAAATTAATTTTATATAGGAGGAATGAAAAAAACCCCAGTATTTTATCATACTGAATATAAAGAATCTTAATGCCATGCTGCATGCATTTGATGTCTCTTTTGGTAAAGAATAAGACACTAGAAAAAAAAGGAGATATATGGAAACTTAAACAGTCCGTGCTTTTTATTTCTTAAGAACCTGAATAGGTAGACTCCTTTGAATAGTTGTAGAGTTGATGAAGGCAGTTGCAGCTAAAAGGTGAACAGCTATAGTAGTTTAATAGTTTATGACCATCTGATGGAGGCATGATACCTGTCCGAGTGCTCGTTATCTGCTACATATTCGAGTCAGACAGATCAGCTGCCTTCTCTGTTGGCAATTCGTGTATACTGTCTAGGATGAGAATCCCAAACAGGACTTAAACCGCATCATTCTGTTACTAGTTATTAGAGTGTGTGAATTCTGTATGGGATTATTCAAATACTGTGCAGACAAGTTTCCCATGAGGAATGAACACTAAAAATGTGTACTAGGCCTTCAAAACTGTATTCGCATGAACAGATACTCAAGTGAGTGTATCCTAATGTAAAGTGGGATTCCCAAACTGTCTGGTTTCCAACCTGGAGACAGGTTGGAATAGGATTTTTCTGGAGTTCCCAAACCTGGGATGGGTGACACCACAGTTATGGACTCCAGAGCACAGACCAAGCTATATATTAGGTGTATTATATTGGGTTTGGGTAATTAATAAAAGCATCCTGGTAAACTGTTTCTTTTCACAGTTCCTGACTGTCACGGATTAATATATTTGACTCTATTTGATTTATCAGCAACTCAAGATTATTAATAAAATGAGATAAAGCAAAGGCTGATTTTAGCAGCACTTATTATAACAAGGGGTTTAGTAAAACAGTGACTTAATTCCAGGTTCAAGGATGACAAGATTCACACTGGCTTACTGCAAGGTTTCTCAAACCCAAGCATTTGTACATGCATAAATACAAAACATACAGACACAGAAATACTTGGCAAGTGAAGTATGCCCACACTCATAAAAGAAAATGCATAATATCAAGGACCTAGCTAGATGAGTAAAAGAGACTAGCCTATAGTTAAAACTTCTCCCTTCGAGTTTAGAGTAAATACTCACAATGCATCAGCATTTCTCAAAGGGTGAGAGTTGAGATCCGAGCAGGTGGTCTCACCCAGGCCTTGTATTGTCTTTGTTTGCAGGTGATCCTGAGAAGCATCCCAACTTAGGGGAGGTGCTGGATGCAGCCCACTGTGATCCAGGAGAGCTCAAAGGCTCTTGTTTTGGATTGCTGCTTTGTAGAGTCCGAGATAACTGATTTTTGTCAGGTACTTTTCTATTTCTGCCTAACTCGAGTGTTGCAATGTCCAGAACTTGAGGGTCCTGCTGTTTTTCCATCAGTTGTGCATGCCCAGAACTTACTGGACCTTGAGGTCCTGGTGTCCCCCCGCACTGAGCCACAACCCCAGTACCAGTGTACCAGGTCATAAGAGGGTCAGCTGATCATCTGAGATGAAAAGGAGGGGAGTAGGGCCAGCTGCCCTGAGGGGATGCCTCAATGCTCTGGTCCACTGCAGGAGGTAGTTGTCACTATTGTTCCCAGAGAAAAGGGGAGGCAGGAGCCAGGAGTGCTAAGGGGGTTCCTGAATGCCCTGGTACACCACCTTTTGCAACCTGTATTTTTCCAGAGGTTTGCTGTGTGACTCAGGAGAGAAGTCGTACCCTGTAGCAAGCAGCCTGTGAATGTGGAAATGGGGGAATCATCCCACCACATGGTCTCTGAACTTGAGGAATGATTTTTTTTTTTTAAACATTTTTTTAACATTTAGATTTTTATTGGTTTTCCACATTGATAATAAACTGTATTCCAGTTTTCACTGTGAAATTCAAAGTCCTGCAAGAGCTGTGGCAAGGCAACTGCTGGGTGAAAGTAGTTTTCAGTGTTGGAGAGTGCATTTAGACACCCACTTTGCATTTAGAGCAAATTACAAAAGACAAATAGTTCTCACTTATCAGAGTTTTTTGGAGCAGAATTTTCAATGGATGAAATTAGATTCGTTCTGTCAAATTTTGAAAATAGGAATTTAATGTCCCATTCAGTTAGGTGATACTTCACCCCATTACACCCTTTAAATCTCGTCCTTTACATTTATGACAGGTACAGATATATTTATGACATTTAATTATAGGCACACAGACCATTTCCTGCCATAGCCATGATGTCACAGAATAGTTGATGTGGAAATTAATGACAATGACAGATGCTTCATTCCTTATTACTTTATTAGTAAAGGAATGTCTTACTTCAAAGATGGTTCTACACTTGAGAAATGCGCAGTACAAAATGCTGAAGCAGTCCTGACAGCCAAGCGAGAATGTGAAGATTTAGCTGGGCATATGGTGATAGAAAGAAGGCGATATTGTTTTGACAAATCTCGTAATTTGACAGTTAAAATAAATACACCAACTGTCAGACAAAAAATGGTATAGTTGGTGAAAAGTATGTACTGTCTTTTCCTGTAGTTTCTCTGTTTAAAGACTGTATACACATTCATGACATTGGTAATCTGGAACATCTGTAGAGTCTTTGATTGTAAGTCAGTGATGTATCTCACATTGCTGTGATGCATTTTCTTAAATTAATTATTAATTAATAATTTATTCCAGAAAGAATACTGCAGCATTCCACAGTAGAAAATATGTAATGTGAGTATTAGTCTCAAGGGTAGCATGAAGGTTACCACAAATGAATAAAAAGAACCACAGGAAAATCTTCCAGATCCAAGAGCAAATAAAAATGTTTGGTTCTTTCTCTTCTGTGCCTTTGATTATAGAAAAATAAGAAGGGATCCACAGGAGAGCTGAAAGAACCCAATTTGTCAGAAGGATTTAATTATATATGTAACTGTAGAAGTCCTGGAAAGTGTCTCATAAGGGTCAAAATGGCAAAATACTTAAGTCTTTTTGTATAGAAGGGTCATATAATAAGAGACTGATGCAATATCTGGCCTTGTTCACTGCAGTTTCTTCTATTGTTTAAAAAAGAAAAAGTATTTATAACCATATTTAAAAAAAAAACCAAAACAGAGCAAAGCCTGAATCAGCCAGTCTAAACTCCATGTCCCTAAGCCTAGTGTGGTCTGTTGGGTATTAATTTACCTGTAAGTGCCCAGGGCAAACCAATGGACACCTGTAGTCTCTGGAATGCAGGTCAACCAACCGCTTACCCTTTGCGTCTCCTCATGGTTTATGAACAAATTAAAGTTTTAGTGACTCAGGCCTTACCAGATTGGAAGATGTCTCAGATCATTTGCTGAACTATGGGAAAGTGACGGTGGTGGTGTAATCATTTTGTTTAGAGTTAGCTACATGATTTAGTTTTGGAAAAATTATCATAATAATTCCGACTCTTCTATTCCGAAGGAGCTAAATCACTGACAGAAAACAAAATCTTCATTCTGTCTATTTTTGAATCTATCCACATATAATTCTCAGCATCCTCAAAACTTTTTTTTCATCATTAGTGTATGTTGGGTAGAGCAATAGGAAATCCTGACTGACAGGATAAAGGTTAAGGGGTACATGTAATCCCTGAAATGCAGAACTATTTAGCAATATTGAAAAAAGCCGCTTGATATGAGGCATTAACAAAATGCATTGTGAAAGCTTGGCGCCCAAATTAATATGACTGCCAATGTCAAACCAAAAACTTTGCTAGCAAAACAATTTGTCCAGTACTAAGCAGATGCCATCATGGCAGATTGAATGAACATTCATGCAGGAATACCATCTGTTCGTAATGGCTTTTGAAGAATAGCAGATGAAAATGCACTGAAGACATGAAAGTGCAAGACTGAACATTAACGGAAACAGGACACAGTGCATACAAACCAGTGGCAGAATAGCCAGCTAATATAGGCATTAGAACTGAAGGCACTGGAGCAGAGGAGAATGTGTGAGTGTACCCATGAAAAATAAAATAGCCTTGGAACAATGAGAGAGAACCACCATGAATAATTATGACTATTTGTTATTACATAGCTTAGTTGTCCTTGACTGAGAAAGTTTCTTTTTAGAATGGTGAAATATGGAAAAAGTATCCTGTCTTCCACACTAGAGAGTTGGTCCTGTATAGGATGAGTTCGTCATGATCTTAGATACCTAGCCCAATTTCTTTAATTGTTTTCTGCAAATCTCGCCTATTTTTATGCTGGTGGTCCCCCTTTCAATCCTGGGAGTGCCAGAAAAATTCAGATTAATTATTGGTCATTTTACATCCTGTAGCCTCTGATGCTTCAGGTTATGCTAGCCAAAGGAATGATATATGAAAAAAATAATTCTCTATATTCTGTAGAATTCTCTTATTTTATATGAATACCAGATAATTTCCTATGTTCCTTGGTGGGAATGTGTTACAGGTCAATTTTTATGCCTTAACACAGCAATAAGCCAACATCAGCACTGCGGTACCACATTTTCAAGTTCTCCTTCCTTGGGAGAACTTTTCAAGTTCTCCTTCCTTCATTTTTTCCATTTGGGTTTGTTTTTTTGGCACAGCTGTGAATCACTGAACTCCTAATTTAGAAGAGTTTAATTAAAGTCTGTTGGGTTTTGGTTTTGTGGTTTGTTTTTTGGTTTTATTTTTGTAAAGGATTATCTTGTATCATTCAAAATCTTTCATCAACACTTCATGGTTCATTTGAATGTTCTTATTTTGCTGCTCCTTCTGTAATCTGGTGGTGTTTTATTGTTTGGAGAGGAAAAGATATCAGGGACTCAGCTGCCATTTGCTTGATGCTTCTGCAGGTGACATATTACATTGTCAACACTTGCTTTACTACACTGGCAGTAATTTAATTGGCACCATGCTTAGCCTCATGTTATTCACTTTCAGGATTGTTAGATAAATAAAGGCTGTTAGACGCTGTTTCCAAACCTTTTTTTAAAACCAAATGAGTAGTGCTCTGTACCAAGACATCAGGAGTCATGTTTGCTATTTATTCTTCAGTATCAGGATTCAGAGACATTCACTATTGAAAACATTCTTGCTCATGCTGAAAAAATAGTACTGTCAGTTACTAAAGTAGTTCCTGTAATTTTTGAAGTGTTCCCCATGCATTTCACAAACTGTTTCAATCTGAACCTCTCTGATTTTTTTTGTTATCAATACAGATACAATCAATACAGTTCTTTTGCTTAACACTTAAACATAGCAAGACAGGCCAAAGGAGCTAGTGAATGAAATTACAGCGTTAAACAGTAAATGAGCAATAAAAATTACAAATCCTCTCAAAATGTGTAAGGGTTGCCGACATGTTTTGGTCATTTGGCCATTTGGACAGTTTTTTATTTCCAGAAGTTTGAAATTTGTGAATTCCCCTCAGAATGATCCAGGGGAATAACAAGCGTTCATCAAAGTAGAGTTTTGTGGAGGTGGAATTGAACCTCTGAGACAATTAAGTAAAAAAAAAAGGATCAATAGCAAACTTGTATATCTCTCCAGCAAAGTCACAAGAAATGCTAGCATAATCATAGAATTGTCAGGGTTGGAAGGGACCTTAAAGATCATCTAGTTCCAACCCCCCTGCCAATGTCAGGGACTCCCCCCACTAGATCAGGTTGCTCAGAGCCCCATCCAGCCTGGTCTTAAAGACTTCCAAGGATGGAGCTTCCACCACCTCTCTGGGCAACCTGTTCCAGTGTCTCACCACCCTCATGGGGAAGAAATTCTTCCTAATGTCTAACCTGAATAAACCTATCTATAGTTTTAATCCATTCCCTCTAGCCCTATCACTGCCCGACAGCCTAATAAAGGTCCCTCACCAGCTTTCTTGTAGGCCCCCTTAAGAGGCTCTATACCTTAAGAGACTTACTACTATAAGAATCACAGACTCATAGAATATCTTAAGTTGAAAGGGAACCACAAGGATCATCTAGTCCAACTCCCTGCTCCTCACAGGACTATCTAAAACTAAACCATATGACTAAGAGCATTGTCCAGACTCTCCTTGAACTCTGACAGACTTGGTGCCACAACCACATTCCTGGAGAGACTGTTCCAGCAGCCGACTAATCTCTCAGTGAAGAGCCTTTTCCTTATATCCAACCTGAAATTCCCCTGATGCAACTTCATTCCATTATGAATGTCAATCTGAGTCTGAAAAAATTAGCATAAAGTTGTCAATGATCCAAGGGTTTAATATCTTGTCATTTCATTGCTGTATATTTGTTGTGATATTTTGCCATTCACCACAAGACTTTTTACCTAAAACTAAGGTGTGACCACTGGCAGGAACTACAGTTTTTTATACTGATGCACTTTGTGGAAGAGGGGAGGGATTTTGGATTTAAACAAAACTGCAGAACTGCTCATGTGTAAGAACACCGTTCATTTAAGGGGAGGAAGGCAGTGGGACATGGGACACCAAAGAAAAACAAGACTCCTAGCATGTAATTATGTGAGTGATCTGCGCTTTGGCAATCTGTCTTTTGGTAATCTCTGAGTACCGCAGTCCCCAGAGAATCACTGCATGATGAATGCAGGGGAGCTTTCAGAATTGGTGAGGCAACTTGCAGATCTGTAGCCCTGTGATTGAAACTTTGGGTGGCTTCTTGCACAGAAGTATCTTCAATTAAGTGTATAAATTATTTTCTAATTGGGACAGAGAAATTAAATTCTACTTAATGGCAGAGTGATAAAGTACAGCCTCTGTCCTCAACTGCAATACCTTATTCTGATCTAGGCAGCTTTCCACAACATTGAACCCAGGCACCTTTTTTATTTTAAATAAGATTGTTCACTAGCATAAAGAACATAAATGATAATGCCTTGTTTATCAGTGAATAACATCAGAATGAATTTAGGCTTTCAGATAGCTTTCTGATGAAACTTATCTGCCACTGAAGCAACACATAAAGTTACATACATGAATTTTAATGAACTTAGATGGAAAGTTTGCAGAAGCCCAGAGTGACAAAGATCAGTACAAGGGAAATAATTAATATATTCTAATGCTCTACATTCTAATCTCATTTGCTAAATATGAAGATGGACAGTATCACACAACTGCAGTTATTCCTTTATAGCAAACCTTCTTAGCAAACACATATAATAAATTTCCCATCAGATGTTAATGTCAAGGTATGTTATCCAAACACATTCCCTTCAATACCAAACTGAAAGTGCAGGAAAGGAAATGTAAGATACTAAATTGTCTGAGAAAGTATTTCAAGTATTATTTGAGAAGTATTCTCAAGTAATGAGAAGAAATAAAGGAAGTTGTTTTGTTTTTTTTTCCAGAAATTACTTGTATCATCTATGTTTTGAAAAGGACATGAAGAAGCAGTTTTATCAATGCTGATGGATAATAATGGTTTTGAAAATGAGGGATGTCAAACAACCATCCAGGTATTTTTGTGGTTTCAAAATATATTTGTGAAGGAAAAAGAAATCATGAACCTAAATCTGTATCTAGAGTATCAATAAGAAAAACAAACTGGTTGGCTTTACAGCAGTTCCTATAATGAGCTGTTAAAATGAGAAAAGAAATGTGACCTTAGATCAGTGAAAGATATTTAATTATTTGATAATTCCACCTTTCTGCACCTTTGCACATCCCAAATGATAGAAATTAATATTAAACAAAGACTATGCTAAATGCAGGTAGTCCTGCAGCTTGGTAGTGTGCTTTTTTTTCTAAACACTAATCTAATTTTATACTGAAACATAGGCATTTTTTTGATATATAGAAGAAGAGCTATTTAATGCCAAATAGCAGCACAGCAGATCATGAGGAAGGGGGAATAATACTGTAGTTTCTGCAGGATAACATACACTAGAGAAGGAGCATTAAATAAGTAGAATATAATTACCCATTAGAATTTGACTGGGACACCTAATTTCACTGACTGCTAGCTGAGAAAGTCTAACTGAATTACATCTGTCTGGAGAAATAACTTCTTAAAATGACTCACAAAGCAGCATGAACAAGATGGATGCAAATGGTTATAAACAAGAGATTGTTTGCCTTGCCTAAGATTCTAATCCCTGCAAACTCAGAAGTCAAAGACTGAAAGCAATTATTGAACCACACACACTTCTAATTAAATGGTTCTTGTTGTAACATATGACTTACAGAAGGAGTGGAAGGAACATAGAAAATATTTACAGAAACCCTGCTCAGTGCATCTTATTACTGGTGAGGGGAGATATCTTTGCAGAGCTACCTAAGGAAGCATGCCTAATCCAGACAGCTCCTTACATTTGAGGGTGATTAATAAGAAAGCAAACAAATAAAAGAACAAGTAAACACCATCCCCACTCCCTCAAAACCAACCCTCTTCTGCCCCAACAGACACACACACAGACCTTGGAGAAACAATGTCATTGATGACTTCAAAGTTTACCAAGTACAGAGTTTCTTTTCTGTATACATAAACCTGCCAAACAAGAATGCTCAGAGTCACCTCAGGGGTATAGTCTGTGCAATAAACATCCTCAGATGTTTGTGGTTTCTAACACTTATTGCAGTGCTGTCACACAAGAAAGCAGTGTGCAGGTATAACGGCCACTATAGATATTGAACCAGCTTTGGACTGGGCAAAGAATCTGTCTGCAGTGCTAGAGATACATTCAGTTGGCTTTAGCAAAGCTATTTGGAGTAAAGAAAGCCTGTGAACAACTTCATACATTGCTACCCATGTTCCTCACTATTCAAAGACTTCTGCTGACTCATTTATTTTGGTTGAGATTTTGTGCACTTCCATGAAATTATTTTTTTCCAAGAATGCAATGCTCTGGAAATGCTTTACAGATTTCTGGAGGAGTTGCCATGTATTTTAGTGGAGATGTTATGCTTTTTCTTTTTAATTATTTTAAGAAGAAAATTAAGCATGGTTTCTGCATCACTAAATTATTAATATTTTTGAGTTTTAGTCAACCTATAAACGTTGTCTGTCACTCTCATAACTAAAGATGTGCTCAATAAGAAACTAACAGATTGGGCACCTTTTGGAAGTATCCATAAAGCAGTTGTGTTTAAAAATAGACATTTATCAACAAACAGCAAGTGCAAGAAGTGCCACTCTTCCCATTTAGATGTGTTAAAGTAGCATTCATAAAACAGATTTCTTTCTGAGGGTGCTTAATCATCAGCTTCCCAGTCATTATGACATTTTTGGTAGCTTTTACTTGCAATATTTGCATTTTTTCAAATACCATCATGCAGCTACACATTAACACTTTTATTTACTGACTATATTCACAGTGATTCTGCTTCTATCAAACCAGTCATTTTTCTAGAGGAAAAATGTGATTCTTGGCAATAATAATGAAATAGAAGTAAGAGTTATGGCATTGACAAAAGCTGTAAAATATGTAAATAAAACTGAAGTATCTTCTTCCATCATCTCTCTGGGGATAGCAAACAACAAAAGAGTTATTCCTCAAACATTTTGTTTCAGAATGAACAGTAAACCAGAGGGAGTTTAGAAACTCTGAAAGAATTGAATATGCTTATCTTCAGCTATAGCAGAAAATCTCAGTCCTGCACTGGTTTTTCGTTTTAGGTTATTACATTCTGCCTTCTCTATCTAAGATGCCCTCAGTATTCAGTTATTCTTTCAAGGCATTCTTACAGCATCACCTCTTCTCCAGGAGCTTTATTTTCCTAGTAAGTTAAATGATTCAGGTTTATCTGCAGAAAATGTGAGTAATAGGTAAATGTACAGAATTGCAGGTTCAGTTTGAAAACATTATCTCTATTGCTATCCAAAAGTTTTTTGATTGGGCTTAGAATAACACCACAAATGCTGTATGTTATTTTTTTTTCATGAAGATATTTGAATTGAGTGAATTTGTCCTTTCATTGACTACCTTCCTCTAAAATATACTACTTTTAAGTGTAGGAAAAATGCACCCACAACTTTAGAAAAGTAACTTTTATATTTTCTTTATGGTACTCAGCGATACACAAATGTGTTAACAATTCTACTTCTGGAAGTCCTGGGAGATATCCACACTTAGAAATGTACTTAATTTCCACTTCCTTTTGCTTAACAGCAAAACAGCTAAAATGTTAAGCAGGAATAATATATAATGAAACCTAAAGGAATTGCAACCCTCACATCACTTACTACTGCAGTACTTATAAAATAATTTACCCAAGTTTCCAATTCCAGCTCCATGGAGAAAACTAACTTTATCATAGAAAAACAGATGGTTTCCAGAAATTAATATATTTTTCTCTATTCAAAAGATCACAGTAATAGGATATCAGCAATCCCTAGTGAGGTGAATCTGTGACCATGAAGTTTATAAGAGAAAATTCACAGGTTTTGCTCATCTTTCACAGAATCACAGAATATTAGAGGTTGAAAGGGACCTCCAAAGATCATTGAGTCCACCCCCTCTCAGAGCAGGACAAAACTAGAGCAGATCATGCAGAAATGCATCCAGACAGGTCTTGAAAGTCTCTAAAGAAGGAGACTCCACAACCTTTCTGGGGAGTCTGTTCCAGTGCTCTACAACCTTCCCAGTAAAGAAGTTCCTCGTCATGTTGAGGTGGAATTTCCTGTACTCAAACTTGAATCTATTGCCCCTCATCCTATCACAAGGGCTTTTATTTCGTAGCTGTGTTGAACAAGTTGCACTGACTTCACTACCAGGGAAGTTGATGGAGCAGATCATCCTGGGTTCTATTATGCAACACATGCAGGACAACTAGGTGATCAGGCCCAGTCAGCATGGGTTTATGAAGGGCAGGTCCTGTTTAACAAACCTGATCTTCTTCTATGATAGGGTGACCCGCTTGTTGGATGAAGGCAAGGCTGTGGATGTTGTCTATCTTGACTTTAGCAAGGCACTTGATGCCATTTCCCACAGTATTCTATTAAAGAAATTAACTGCTCTTGGCTTGGATGGGCATACACTTTCCTGGGTGAAAAACTGGTTAGAGGGATGAGTCTAAAGAGTTGTGGTCAATGGAGTTAAATGAAGTTGGCTGCCAGTCATGAGTGGTGTTCCCCAGGGCTCAGTACTGGGGCCACTCCTGTTTACCATCTTCATCAATGATTTGGATGAGGGGATAGAGTGCACCCATGGTAAGTTTGCAGATGATGCCAAGCTGGGTGGAAGTGTTGAACTGCTGGAGGGTGGGGAAGCTCTACAGAGGGATCTATATAGGCTGGATCGCTGGGCCAAGGCCAGTTCCATGAGTTTCAATAACACTGAATGCTAGATCCTGCACTTGGGCCACAACACCCCCAGCAGCACTCCAGGCTTGGGGAGGAGTGGCTTGAAGAGCTGCAAGACTGAGAAGGACGTGGGGGTGTTGATTGACAGTCACCTGAACATGAGCCAGAGGTGTGCCCAGGTGGTCAAGAAGGCCAATGGCATCCTGGCCTTGAACAAGAACAGTGTGGTCAGCAGGAGCAGGGAGGTGATCATTCCTCTGTACTTGGTTTTGGTGAGGCCACACCTTGAATACTGTGTCCAGTTTTGGGCCCCTCTCTACAAGAAGGACGTTGAGGTGCTGGAGA